>JASAOG010000254.1:600000-805539 GCA_030265305.1 Biomphalaria pfeifferi
CCTTCTTCCCGTCTAAACATGTCTTCTCTTACTTGTGTTCAATGGTACTCTCATGCGCACCATCAATGTGGCTCGGGAGCAGAGTTACAACAGTTTGTTTCTTTTCTTGCGGTGGTTGATTTTGAAACCAGAACGATGCCAATGCCCACTCATTCTCATCGTATTACCTCAAAACCATCTATTCGAATTTTTTTTTCTTGCGGTGGTAGATTTCGACAAACTTTTGTAAGACAAAGTAGCGCTGACAAAATCGTGTCTTTAAAATAGCGCCGACAAAAAAGCGACTGTATCTCATATCAAATATGCCTTGATCTAAAAATCATATTTTTATCTGGAGGCAGCAGAGGTTTAAATTCTGAGTTTTCCTTCTCCATCGGGCAGTAAGAACTCGTTAGCTTTAGGTGGCAACCAATCTTTTGTCCTACACGTTAAGCTCCTAAACGTTATCACCGACAGCACCTCGGGGGTGGGATGGGGCTGGGGCGCGAGACAGCGGGTAGATTGGTCATGAGGCCATAAGGTGAAAATCTGCAAAATCCCTAACTCAGATTTGACACTATGTTTCAGAAGAGAAAAGAAATAAAATAGATTCTAGAACCAACATTTTAGACACATGCAGATCTAGGTTTTAGAACAGACTAAAGACGCAATCATTTATTTCATAATAAAATGTTGCATATTTTTCAATGACTGGTTGTTAAGCGTCTCTCTAATGACACACAAGTCCAGGGTTTTATCCTTATACTAAAATATTTTTGTCAAGGACAAATGAAATATAGATGTTAATTGTTTACTTGGAGGTTCAGCTAATGCCGATGTAAATTATCCCGACAGCGGATTCCAGCGGTGGTTGATTTTGAAACCATTACGATGCCAATGCCCATTCATTCTCATCGTATGACCTCAAAACCGGCCATTTGAAGTGTGTTCCAGAATGTCCTATCTCAAGTAACACCAGTCCTTTCCTACATTAATACCAATACAGGCCACCGACACACTTCCCATTGCAGCCCCAGGTACTCAACACAGTTCATAGATAGCACACTGGACGTTCTCTCAAGTCAAGACAGCCTAGACCTCCATAACTTTCATATTACTGCAGCTGGATCTACACCAGTCCTTCTTCCCGTCTAAACATGTCTTCTCTTACTTGTGTTCAATGGTACTCTCATGCGCACCATCAATGTGGCTCGGGAGCAGAGTTACAACAGTTTGTTTCTTTTCTTGCGGTGGTTGATTTTGAAACCAGAACGATGCCAATGCCCACTCATTCTCATCGTATTACCTCAAAACCATCTATTCGAATTTTTTTTTCTTGCGGTGGTAGATTTCGACAAACTTTTGTAAGACAAAGTAGCGCTGACAAAATCGTGTCTTTAAAATAGCGCCGACAAAAAAGCGACTGTATCTCATATCAAATATGCCTTGATCTAAAAATCATATTTTTATCTGGAGGCAGCAGAGGTTTAAATTCTGAGTTTTCCTTCTCCATCGGGCAGTAAGAACTCGTTAGCTTTAGGTGGCAACCAATCTTTTGTCCTACACGTTAAGCTCCTAAACGTTATCACCGACAGCACCTCGGGGGTGGGATGGGGCTGGGGCGCGAGACAGCGGGTAGATTGGTCATGAGGCCATAAGGTGAAAATCTGCAAAATCCCTAACTCAGATTTGACACTATGTTTCAGAAGAGAAAAGAAATAAAATAGATTCTAGAACCAACATTTTAGACACATGCAGATCTAGGTTTTAGAACAGACTAAAGACGCAATCATTTATTTCATAATAAAATGTTGCATATTTTTCAATGACTGGTTGTTAAGCGTCTCTCTAATGACACACAAGTCCAGGGTTTTATCCTTATACTAAAATATTTTTGTCAAGGACAAATGAAATATAGATGTTAATTGTTTACTTGGAGGTTTAGCTAATGCCGATGTAAATTATCCCGACAGCGGATTCCAGCGGTGGTTGATTTTGAAACCATTACGATGCCAATGCCCATTCATTCTCATCGTATGACCTCAAAACAGGCCATTTGAAGTGTGTCCCAGAATGTCCTATCTCAAGTAACACCAGTCCTTTCCTACATTAATACCAATACAGGCCACCGACATACTTCCCATTGCAGCCCCAGGTACTCAACACAGTTCATAGATAGCACACTGGACGTTCTCTCAAGTCAAGACAGCCTAGACCTCCATAACTTTCATATCACTGCAGCTGGATCTACACCAGTCCTTCTTCCCGTCTAAACATGTCTTCTCTTACTTGTGTTCAATGGTACTCTCATGCGCACCATCAATGTGGCTCGGGAGCAGAGTTACAACAGTTTGTTTCTTTTCTTGCGGTGGTTGATTTTGAAATCAGAACGATGCCAATGCCCACTCATTCTCATCGTATTACCTCAAAACCATCTATTCGAATTTTTTTTTCTTGCGGTGGTAGATTTCGACAAACTTTTGTAAGACAAAGTAGCGCTGACAAAATCGTGTCTTTAAAATAGCGCCGACAAAAAAGCGACTGTATCTCATATCATATATGCCTTGATCTAAAAATCATATTTTTATCTGGAGGCAGCAGAGGTTTAAATTCTGAGTTTTCCTTCTCCATCGGGCAGTAAGAACTCGTTAGCTTTAGGTGGCAACCAATCTTTTGTCCTACACGTTAAGCTCCTAAACGTTATCACCGACAGCACCTCGGGGGTGGGATGGGGCTGGGGCGCGAGACAGCGGGTAGATTGGTCATGAGGCCATAAGGTGAAAATCTGCAAAATCCCTAACTCAGATTTGACACTATGTTTCAGAAGAGAAAAGAAATAAAATAGATTCTAGAACCAACATTTTAGACACATGCAGATCTAGGTCTTAGAACAGACTAAAGACGCAATCATATATTTCATAATAAAATGTTGCATATTTTTCAATGACTGGTTGTTAAGCGTCTCTCTAATGACATACAAGTCCAGGGTTTTATCCTTATACTAAAATATTTTTGTCAAGGACAAATGAAATATAGATGTTAATTGTTTACTTGGAGGTTTAGCTAATGCCGATGTAAATTATCCCGACAGCGGATTCCAGCGGTGGTTGATTTTGAAACCATTACGATGCCAATGCCCATTCATTCTCATCGTATGACCTCAAAACCGGCTATTTGAAGTGTGTCCCAGAATGTCCTATCTCAAGTAACACCAGTCCTTTCCTACATTAATACCAATACAGGCCACCGACACACTTCCCATTGCAGCCCCAGGTACTCAACACAGTTCATAGATAGCACACTGGACGTTCTCTCAAGTCAAGACAGCCTAGACCTCCATAACTTTCATATCACTGCAGCTAGATCTACACCAGTCCTTCTTCCCGTCTAAACATGTCTTCTCTTACTTGTGTTCAATGGTACTCTCATGTGCACCATCAATGTGGCTCGGGAGCAGAGTTACAACAGTTTGTTTCTTTTCTTGCGGTGGTTGATTTTGAAACCAGAACGATGCCAATGCCCACTCATTCTCATCGTATTACCTCAAAACCATCTATTCGAATTTTTTTTTCTTGCGGTGGTAGATTTCGACAAACTTTTGTAAGACAAAGTAGCGCTGACAAAATCGTGTCTTTAAAATAGCGCCGACAAAAAAGCGACTGTATCTCATATCATATATGCCTTGATCTAAAAATCATATTTTTATCTGGAGGCAGCAGAGGTTTAAATTATGAGTTTTCCTTCTCCATCGGGCAGTAAGAACTCGTTAGCTTTAGGTGGCAACCAATCTTTTGTCCTACACGTTAAGCTCCTAAACGTTATCACCGACAGCACCTCGGGGGTGGGATGGGGCTGGGGCGCGAGACAGCGGGTAGATTGGTCATGAGGCCATAAGGTGAAAATCTGCAAAATCCCTAACTCAGATTTGACACTATGTTTCAGAAGAGAAAAGAAATAAAATAGATTCTAGAACCAACATTTTAGACACATGCAGATCTAGGTCTTAGAACAGATTAAAGACGCAATCATTTATTTCATAATAAAATGTTGCATATTTTTCAATGACTGGTTGTTAAGCGTCTCTCTAATGACATACAAGTCCAGGGTTTTATCCTTATACTAAAATATTTTTGTCAAGGACAAATGAAATATAGATGTTAATTGTTTACTTGGAGGTTCAGCTAATGCCGATGTAAATTATCCCGACAGCGGATTCCAGCGGTGGTTGATTTTGAAACCATTACGATGCCAATGCCCATTCATTCTCATCGTATGACCTCAAAACCGGCCATTTGAAGTGTGTCCCAGAATGTCCTATCTCAAGTAACACCAGTCCTTTCCTACATTAATACCAATACAGGCCACCGACACACTTCCCATTGCAGCCCCAGGTACTCAACACAGTTCATAGATAGCACACTGGACGTTCTCTCAAGTCAAGACAGCCTAGACCTCCATAACTTTCATATCACTGCAGCTGGATCTACACCAGTCCTTCTTCCCGTCTAAACATGTCTTCTCTTACTTGTGTTCAATGGTACTCTCATGTGCACCATCAATGTGGCTCGGGAGCAGAGTTACAACAGTTTGTTTTTTTTCTTGCGGTGGTTGATTTTGAAACCAGAACGATGCCAATGCCCACTCATTCTCATCGTATTACCTTAAAACCATCTATTCGAATTTTTTTTTCTTGCGGTGGTAGATTTCGACAAACTTTTGTAAGACAAAGTAGCGCTGACAAAATCGTGTCTTTAAAATAGCGCCGACAAAAAAGCGACTGTATCTCATATCAAATATGCCTTGATCTAAAAATCATATTTTTATCTGGAGGCAGCAGAGGTTTAAATTCTGAGTTTTCCTTCTCCATCGGGCAGTAAGAACTCGTTAGCTTTAGGTGGCAACCAATCTTTTGTCCTACACGTTAAGCTCCTAAACGTTATCACCGACAGCACCTCGGGGGTGGGATGGGGCTGGGGCGCGAGACAGCGGGTAGATTGGTCATGAGGCCATAAGGTGAAAATCTGCAAAATCCCTAACTCAGATTTGACACTATGTTTCAGAAGAGAAAAGAAATAAAATAGATTCTAGAACCAACATTTTAGACACATGCAGATCTAGGTCTTAGAACAGACTAAAGACGCAATCATTTATTTCATAATAAAATGTTGCATATTTTTCAATGACTGGTTGTTAAGCGTCTCTCTAATGACATACAAGTCCAGGGTTTTATCCTTATACTAAAATATTTTTGTCAAGGACAAATGAAATATAGATGTTAATTGTTTACTTGGAGGTTTAGCTAATGCCGATGTAAATTATCCCGACAGCGGATTCCAGCGGTGGTTGATTTTGAAACCATTACGATGCCAATGCCCATTCATTCTCATCGTATGACCTCAAAACCGGCCATTTGAAGTGTGTCCCAGAATGTCCTATCTCAAGTAACACCAGTCCTTTCCTACATTAATACCAATACAGGCCACCGACACACTTCCCATTGCAGCCCCAGGTACTCAACACAGTTCATAGATAGCACACTGGACGTTCTCTCAAGTCAAGACAGCCTAGACCTCCATAACTTTCATATCACTGCAGCTAGATCTACACCAGTCCTTCTTCCCGTCTAAACATGTCTTCTCTTACTTGTGTTCAATGGTACTCTCATGTGCACCATCAATGTGGCTCGGGAGCAGAGTTACAACAGTTTGTTTCTTTTCTTGCGGTGGTTGATTTTGAAACCAGAACGATGCCAATGCCCACTCATTCTCATCGTATTACCTCAAAACCATCTATTCGAATTTTTTTTTCTTGCGGTGGTAGATTTCGACAAACTTTTGTAAGACAAAGTAGCGCTGACAAAATCGTGTCTTTAAAATAGCGCCGACAAAAAAGCGACTGTATCTCATATCAAATATGCCTTGATCTAAAAATCATATTTTTATCTGGAGGCAGCAGAGGTTTAAATTCTGAGTTTTCCTTCTCCATCGGGCAGTAAGAACTCGTTAGCTTTAGGTGGCAACCAATCTTTTGTCCTACACGTTAAGCTCCTAAACGTTATCACCGACAGCACCTCGGGGGTGGGATGGGGCTGGGGCGCGAGACAGCGGGTAGATTGGTCATGAGGCCATAAGGTGAAAATCTGCAAAATCCCTAACTCAGATTTGACACTATGTTTCAGAAGAGAAAAGAAATAAAATAGATTCTAGAACCAACATTTTAGACACATGCAGATCTAGGTCTTAGAACAGACTAAAGACGCAATCATTTATTTCATAATAAAATGTTGCATATTTTTCAATGACTGGTTGTTAAGCGTCTCTCTAATGACATAAAAGTCCAGGGTTTTATCCTTATACTATAATATTTTTGTCAAGGACAAATGAAATATAGATGTTAATTGTTTACTTGGAGGTTTAGCTAATGCCGATGTAAATTATCCCGACAGCGGATTCCAGCGGTGGTTGATTTTGAAACCATTACGATGCCAATGCCCATTCATTCTCATCGTATGACCTCAAAACCGGCCATTTGAAGTGTGTCCCAGAATGTCCTATCTCAAGTAACACCAGTCCTTTCCTACATTAATACCAATACAGGCCACCGACATACTTCCCATTGCAGCCCCAGGTACTCAACACAGTTCATAGATAGCACACTGGACGTTCTCTAAAGTCAAGACAGCCTAGACCTCCATAACTTTCATATCACAGCTGCTGGATCTACACCAGTCCTTCTTTCCGTCTAAACATGTCTTCTCTTACTTGTGTTCAATGGTACTCTCATGTGCACCATCAATGTGGCTCGGGAGCAGAGTTACAACAGTTTGTTTCTTTTCTTGCGGTGGTTGATTTTGAAACCAGAACGATGCCAATGCCCACTCATTCTCATCGTATTACCTCAAAACCATCTATTCGAATTTTTTTTTCTTGCGGTGGTAGATTTCGACAAACTTTTGTAAGACAAAGTAGCGCTGACAAAATCGTGTCTTTAAAATAGCGCCGACAAAAAAGCGACTGTATCTCATATCATATATGCTTTGATCTAAAAATCATATTTTTATCTGGAGGCAGCAGAGGTTTAAATTCTGAGTTTTCCTTCTCCATCGGGCAGTAAGAACTCGTTAGCTTTAGGTGGCAACCAATCTTTTGTCCTACACGTTAAGCTCCTAAACGTTATCACCGAGAGCACCTCGGGGGTGGGATGGGGCTGGGGCGCGAGACAGCGGGTAGATTGGTCATGAGGCCATAAGGTGAAAATCTGCAAAATCCCTAACTCAGATTTGACACTATGTTTCAGAAGAGAAAAGAAATAAAATAGATTCTAGAACCAACATTTTAGACACATGCAGATCTAGGTCTTAGAACAGACTAAAGACGCAATCATTTATTTCATAATAAAATGTTGCATATTTTTCAATGACTGGTTGTTAAGCGTCTCTCTAATGACATACAAGTCCAGGGTTTTATCCTTATACTAAAATATTTTTGTCAAGGACAAATGAAATATAGATGTTAATTGTTTACTTGGAGGTTCAGCTAATGCCGATGTAAATTATCCCGACAGCGGATTCCAGCGGTGGTTGATTTTGAAACCATTACGATGCCAATGCCCATTCATTCTCATCGTATGACCTCAAAACCGGCCATTTGAAGTGTGTCCCAGAATGTCCTATCTCAAGTAACACCAGTCCTTTCCTACATTAATACCAATACAGGCCACCGACATACTTCCCATTGCAGCCCCAGGTACTCAACACAGTTCATAGATAGCACACTGGACGTTCTCTCAAGTCAAGACAGCCTAGACCTTCATAACTTTCATATCACTGCAGCTGGATCTACACCAGTCCTTCTTCCCGTCTAAACATGTCTTCTCTTACTTGTGTTCAATGGTACTCTCATGCGCACCATCAATGTGACTCGGGAGCAGAGTTACAACAGTTTGTTTCTTTTCTTGCGGTGGTTGATTTTGAAACCAAAACGATGCCAATGCCCACTCATTCTCATCGTATTACCTCAAAACCATCTATTCGAATTTTTTTTTCTTGCGGTGGTAGATTTCGACAAACTTTTGTAAGACAAAGTAGCGCTGACAAAATCGTGTCTTTAAAATAGCGCCGACAAAAAAGCGACTGTATCTCATATCATATATGCCTTGATCTAAAAATCATATTTTTATTTGGAGGCAGCAGAGGTTTAAATTCTGAGTTTTCCTTCTCCATCGGGCAGTAAGAACTCGTTAGCTTTAGGTGGCAACCAATCTTTTGTCCTACACGTTAAGCTCCTAAACGTTATCACCGACAGCACCTCGGGGGTGGGATGGGGCTGGGGCGCGAGACAGCGGGTAGATTGGTCATGAGGCCATAAGGTGAAAATCTGCAAAATCCCTAACTCAGATTTGACAATATGTTTCAGAAGAGAAAAGAAATAAAATAGATTCTAGAACCAACATTTTAGACACATGCAGATCTAGGTCTTAGAACAGACTAAAGACGCAATCATTTATTTCATAATAAAATGTTGCATATTTTTCAATGACTGGTTGTTAAGCGTCTCTCTAATGACATACAAGTCCAGGGTTTTATCCTTATACTAAAATATTTTTGTCAAGGACAAATGAAATATAGATGTTAATTGTTTACTTGGAGGTTTAGCTAATGCCGATGTAATTTATCCCGACAGCGGATTCCAGCGGTGGTTGATTTTGAAACCATTACGATGCCAATGCCCATTCATTCTCATCGTATGACCTCAAAACCGGCCATTTGAAGTGTGTCCCAGAATGTCCTATCTCAAGTAACACCAGTCCTTTCCTACATTAATACCAATACAGGCCACCGACATACTTCCCATTGCAGCCCCAGGTACTCAACACAGTTCATAGATAGCACACTGGACGTTCTCTCAAGTCAAGACAGCCTAGACCTCCATAACTTTCATATCACTGCTGCTGGATCTACACCAGTCCTTCTTTCCGTCTAAACATGTCTTCTCTTACTTGTGTTCAATGGTACTCTCATGCGCACCATCAATGTGGCTCGGGAGCAGAGTTACAACAGTTTGTTTCTTTTCTTGCGGTGGTTGATTTTGAAACCAGAACGATGCCAATGCCCACTCAGTCTCATCGTATTACCTCAAAACCATTTATTCGAATTTTTTTTCTTGCGGTGGTAGATTTCGACAAACTTTTGTAAGACAAAGTAGCGCTGACAAAATCGTGTCTTTAAAATAGCGCCGACAAAAAGCGACTGTATCTCATATCATATATGCCTTGATCTAAAAATCATATTTTTATCTGGAGGCAGCAGAGGTTTAAATTCTGAGTTTTCCTTCTCCATCGGGCAGTAAGAACTCGTTAGCTTTAGGTGGCAACCAATCTTTTGTCCTACACGTTAAGCTCCTAAACGTTATCACCGACAGCACCTCGGGGGTGGGATGGGGCTGGGGCGCGAGACAGCAGGTAGATTGGTCATGAGGCCATAAGGTGAAAATCTGCAAAATCCCTAACTCAGATTTGACACTATGTTTCAGAAGAGAAAAGAAATAAAATAGATTCTAGAACCAACATTTTAGACACATGCAGATCTAGGTCTTAGAACAGACTAAAGACGCAATCATTTATTTCATAATAAAATGTTGCATATTTTTCAATGACTGGTTGTTAAGCGTCTCTCTAATGACACACAAGTCCAGGGTTTTATCCTTATACTAAAATATTTTTGTCAAGGACAAATGAAGTATAGATGTTAATTGTTTACTTGGAGGTTCAGCTAATGCCGATGTAAATTATCCCGACAGCGGATTCCAGCGGTGGTTGATTTTGAAACCATTACGATGCCAATGCCCATTCATTCTCATCGTATGACCTCAAAACCGGCCATTTGAAGTGTGTCCCAGAATGTCCTATCTCAAGTAACACCAGTCCTTTCCTACATTAATACCAATACAGGCCACCGACACACTTCCCATTGCAGCCCCAGGTACTCAACACAGTTCATAGATAGCACACTGGACGTTCTCTCAAGTCAAGACAGCCTAGACCTCCATAACTTTCATATCACTGCAGCTGGATCTACACCAGTCCTTCTTCCCGTCTAAACATGTCTTCTCTTACTTGTGTTCAATGGTACTCTCATGCGCACCATCAATGTGGCTCGGGAGCAGAGTTACAACAGTTTGTTTCTTTTCTTGCGGTGGTTGATTTTGAAACCAGAACGATGCCAATGCCCACTCATTCTCATCGTATTACCTCAAAACCATCTATTCGAATTTTTTTTTCTTGCGGTGGTAGATTTCGACAAACTTTTGTAAGACAAAGTAGAGCTGACAAAATCGTGTCTTTAAAATAGCGCCGACAAAAAAGCGACTGTATCTCATATCAAATATGCCTTGATCTAAAAATCATATTTTTATCTGGAGGCAGCAGAGGTTTAAATTCTGAGTTTTCCTTCTCCATCGGGCAGTAAGAACTCGTTAGCTTTAGGTGGCAACCAATCTTTTGTCCTACACGTTAAGCTCCTAAACGTTATCACCGACAGCACCTCGGGGGTGGGATGGGGCTGGGGCGCGAGACAGCGGGTAGATTGGTCATGAGGCCATAAGGTGAAAATCTGCAAAATCCCTAACTCAGATTTGACACTATGTTTCAGAAGAGAAAAGAAATAAAATAGATTCTAGAACCAACATTTTAGACACATGCAGATCTAGGTCTTAGAACAGACTAAAGACGCAATCATTTATTTCATAATAAAATGTTGCATATTTTTCAATGACTGGTTGTTAAGCGTCTCTCTAATGACACACAAGTCCAGGGTTTTATCCTTATACTAAAATATTTTTGTCAAGGACAAATGAAATATAGATGTTAATTGTTCACTTGGAGGTTCAGCTAATGCCGATGTAAATTATCCCGACAGCGGATTCCAGCGGTGGTTGATTTTGAAACCATTACGATGCCAATGCCCATTCATTCTCATCGTATGACCTCAAAACCGGCCATTTGAAGTGTGTCCCAGAATGTCCTATCTCAAGTAACACCAGTCCTTTCCTACATTAATACCAATACAGGCCACCGACACACTTCCCATTGCAGCCCCAGGTACTCAACACAGTTCATAGATAGCACACTGGACGTTCTCTCAAGTCAAGACAGCCTAGACCTCCATAACTTTCATATCACTGCAGCTGGATCTACACCAGTCCTTCTTCCCGTCTAAACATGTCTTCTCTTACTTGTGTTCAATGGTACTCTCATGCGCACCATCAATGTGGCTCGGGAGCAGAGTTACAACAGTTTGTTTCTTTTCTTGCGGTGGTTGATTTTGAAACCAGAACGATGCCAATGCCCACTCATTCTCATCGTATTACCTCAAAACCATCTATTCGAATTTTTTTTTCTTGCGGTGGTAGATTTCGACAAACTTTTGTAAGACAAAGTAGCGCTGACAAAATCGTGTCTTTAAAATAGCGCCGACAAAAAAGCGACTGTATCTCATATCATATATGCCTTGATCTAAAAATCATATTTTTATCTGGAGGCAGCAGAGGTTTAAATTCTGAGTTTTCCTTCTCCATCGGGCAGTAAGAACTCGTTAGCTTTAGGTGGCAACCAATCTTTTGTCCTACACGTTAAGCTCCTAAACGTTATCACCGACAGCACCTCGGGGGTGGGATGGGGCTGGGGCGCGAGACAGCGGGTAGATTGGTCATGAGGCCATAAGGTGAAAATCTGCAAAATCCCTAACTCAGATTTGACACTATGTTTCAGAAGAGAAAAGAAATAAAATAGATTCTAGAACCAACATTTTAGACACATGCAGATCTAGGTCTTAGAACAGACTAAAGACGCAATCATTTATTTCATAATAAAATGTTGCATATTTTTCAATGACTGGTTGTTAAGCGTCTCTCTAATGACACACAAGTCCAGGGTTTTATCCTTATACTAAAATATTTTTGTCAAGGACAAATGAAATATAGATGTTAATTGTTTACTTGGAGGTTCAGCTAATGCCGATGTAAATTATCCCGACAGCGGATTCCAGCGGTGGTTGATTTTGAAACCATTACGATGCCAATGCCCATTCATTCTCATCGTATGACCTCAAAACCGGCCATTTGAAGTGTGTCCCAGAATGTCCTATCTCAAGTAACACCAGTCCTTTCCTACATTAATACCAATACAGGCCACCGACACACTTCCCATTGCAGCCCCAGGTACTCAACACAGTTCATAGATAGCACACTGGACGTTCTCTCAAGTCAAGACAGCCTAGACCTCCATAACTTTCATATCACTGCAGCTGGATCTACACCAGTCCTTCTTCCCGTCTAAACATGTCTTCTCTTACTTGTGTTCAATGGTACTCTCATGCGCACCATCAATGTGGCTCGGGAGCAGAGTTACAACAGTTTGTTTCTTTTCTTGCGGTGGTTGATTTTGAAACCAAAACGATGCCAATGCCCACTCATTCTCATCGTATTACCTCAAAACCATCTATTCGAATTTTTTTTTCTTGCGGTGGTAGATTTCGACAAACTTTTGTAAGACAAAGTAGCGCTGACAAAATCGTGTCTTTAAAATAGCGCCGACAAAAAAGCGACTGTATCTCATATCATATATGCCTTGATCTAAAAATCATATTTTTATCTGGAGGCAGCAGAGGTTTAAATTCTGAGTTTTCCTTCTCCATCGGGCAGTAAGAACTCGTTAGCTTTAGGTGGCAACCAATCTTTTGTCCTACACGTTAAGCTCCTAAACGTTATCACCGACAGCACCTCGGGGGTGGGATGGGGCTGGGGCGCGAGACAGCGGGTAGATTGGTCATGAGGCCATAAGGTGAAAATCTGCAAAATCCCTAACTCAGATTTGACACTATGTTTCAGAAGAGAAAAGAAATAAAATAGATTCTACAACCAACATTTTAGACACATGCAGATCTAGGTCTTAGAACAGACTAAAGACGCAATCATTTATTTCATAATAAAATGTTGCATATTTTTCAATGACTGGTTGTTAAGCGTCTCTCTAATGACACACAAGTCCAGGGTTTTATCCTTATACTAAAATATTTTTGTCAAGGACAAATGAAATATAGATGTTAATTGTTTACTTGGAGGTTCAGCTAATGCCGATGTAAATTATCCCGACAGCGGATTCCAGCGGTGGTTGATTTTGAAACCATTACGATGCCAATGCCCATTCATTCTCATCGTATGACCTCAAAACCGGCCATTTGAAGTGTGTTCCAGAATGTCCTATCTCAAGTAACACCAGTCCTTTCCTACATTAATACCAATACAGGCCACCGACACACTTCCCATTGCAGCCCCAGGTACTCAACACAGTTCATAGATAGCACACTGGACGTTCTCTCAAGTCAAGACAGCCTAGACCTCCATAACTTTCATATCACTGCAGCTGGATCTACACCAGTCCTTCTTCCCGTCTAAACATGTCTTCTCTTACTTGTGTTCAATGGTACTCTCATGCGCACCATCAATGTGGCTCGGGAGCAGAGTTACAACAGTTTGTTTCTTTTCTTGCGGTGGTTGATTTTGAAACCAGAACGATGCCAATGCCCACTCATTCTCATCGTATTACCTCAAAACCATCTATTCGAATTTTTTTTTCTTGCGGTGGTAGATTTCGACAAACTTTTGTAAGACAAAGTAGCGCTGACAAAATCGTGTCTTTAAAATAGCGCCGACAAAAAAGCGACTGTATCTCATATCATATATGCCTTGATCTAAAAATCATATTTTTATCTGGAGGCAGCAGAGGTTTAAATTCTGAGTTTTCCTTCTCCATCGGGCAGTAAGAACTCGTTAGCTTTAGGTGGCAACCAATCTTTTGTCCTACACGTTAAGCTCCTAAACGTTATCACCGACAGCACCTCGGGGGTGGGATGGGGCTGGGGCGCGAGACAGCGGGTAGATTGGTCATGAGGCCATAAGGTGAAAATCTGCAAAATCCCTAACTCAGATTTGACACTATGTTTCAGAAGAGAAAAGAAATAAAATAGATTCTAGAACCAACATTTTAGACACATGCAGATCTAGGTCTTAGAACAGACTAAAGACGCAATCATTTATTTCATAATAAAATGTTGCATATTTTTCAATGACTGGTTGTTAAGCGTCTCTCTAATGACACACAAGTCCAGGGTTTTATCCTTATACTAAAATATTTTTGTCAAGGACAAATGAAATATAGATGTTAATTGTTTACTTGGAGGTTCAGCTAATGCCGATGTAAATTATCCCGACAGCGGATTCCAGCGGTGGTTGATTTTGAAACCATTACGATGCCAATGCCCATTCATTCTCATCGTATGACCTCAAAACCGGCCATTTGAAGTGTGTCCCAGAATGTCCTATCTCAAGTAACACCAGTCCTTTCCTACATTAATACCAATACAGGCCACCGACACACTTCCCATTGCAGCCCCAGGTACTCAACACAGTTCATAGATAGCACACTGGACGTTCTCTCAAGTCAAGACAGCCTAGACCTCCATAACTTTCATATCACTGCAGCTGGATCTACACCAGTCCTTCTTCCCGTCTAAACATGTCTTCTCTTACTTGTGTTCAATGGTACTCTCATGCGCACCATCAATGTGGCTCGGGAGCAGAGTTACAACAGTTTGTTTCTTTTCTTGCGGTGGTTGATTTTGAAACCAAAACGATGCCAATGCCCACTCATTCTCATCGTATTACCTCAAAACCATCTATTCGAATTTTTTTTTCTTGCGGTGGTAGATTTCGACAAACTTTTGTAAGACAAAGTAGCGCTGACAAAATCGTGTCTTTAAAATAGCGCCGACAAAAAAGCGACTGTATCTCATATCAAATATGCCTTGATCTAAAAATCATATTTTTATCTGGAGGCAGCAGAGGTTTAAATTCTGAGTTTTCCTTCTCCATCGGGCAGTAAGAACTCGTTAGCTTTAGGTGGCAACCAATCTTTTGTCCTACACGTTAAGCTCCTAAACGTTATCACCGACAGCACCTCGGGGGTGGGATGGGGCTGGGGCGCGAGACAGCGGGTAGATTGGTCATGAGGCCATAAGGTGAAAATCTGCAAAATCCCTAACTCAGATTTGACACTATGTTTCAGAAGAGAAAAGAAATAAAATAGATTCTACAACCAACATTTTAGACACATGCAGATCTAGGTCTTAGAACAGACTAAAGACGCAATCATTTATTTCATAATAAAATGTTGCATATTTTTCAATGACTGGTTGTTAAGCGTCTCTCTAATGACACACAAGTCCAGGGTTTTATCCTTATACTAAAATATTTTTGTCAAGGACAAATGAAATATAGATGTTAATTGTTTACTTGGAGGTTCAGCTAATGCCGATGTAAATTATCCCGACAGCGGATTCCAGCGGTGGTTGATTTTGAAACCATTACGATGCCAATGCCCATTCATTCTCATCGTATGACCTCAAAACCGGCCATTTGAAGTGTGTTCCAGAATGTCCTATCTCAAGTAACACCAGTCCTTTCCTACATTAATACCAATACAGGCCACCGACACACTTCCCATTGCAGCCCCAGGTACTCAACACAGTTCATAGATAGCACACTGGACGTTCTCTCAAGTCAAGACAGCCTAGACCTCCATAACTTTCATATCACTGCAGCTGGATCTACACCAGTCCTTCTTCCCGTCTAAACATGTCTTCTCTTACTTGTGTTCAATGGTACTCTCATGCGCACCATCAATGTGGCTCGGGAGCAGAGTTACAACAGTTTGTTTCTTTTCTTGCGGTGGTTGATTTTGAAACCAGAACGATGCCAATGCCCACTCATTCTCATCGTATTACCTCAAAACCATCTATTCGAATTTTTTTTTCTTGCGGTGGTAGATTTCGACAAACTTTTGTAAGACAAAGTAGCGCTGACAAAATCGTGTCTTTAAAATAGCGCCGACAAAAAAGCGACTGTATCTCATATCAAATATGCCTTGATCTAAAAATCATATTTTTATCTGGAGGCAGCAGAGGTTTAAATTCTGAGTTTTCCTTCTCCATCGGGCAGTAAGAACTCGTTAGCTTTAGGTGGCAACCAATCTTTTGTCCTACACGTTAAGCTCCTAAACGTTATCACCGACAGCACCTCGGGGGTGGGATGGGGCTGGGGCGCGAGACAGCGGGTAGATTGGTCATGAGGCCATAAGGTGAAAATCTGCAAAATCCCTAACTCAGATTTGACACTATGTTTCAGAAGAGAAAAGAAATAAAATAGATTCTAGAACCAACATTTTAGACACATGCAGATCTAGGTCTTAGAACAGACTAAAGACGCAATCATTTATTTCATAATAAAATGTTGCATATTTTTCAATGACTGGTTGTTAAGCGTCTCTCTAATGACACACAAGTCCAGGGTTTTATCCTTATACTAAAATATTTTTGTCAAGGACAAATGAAATATAGATGTTAATTGTTTACTTGGAGGTTCAGCTAATGCCGATGTAAATTATCCCGACAGCGGATTCCAGCGGTGGTTGATTTTGAAACCATTACGATGCCAATGCCCATTCATTCTCATCGTATGACCTCAAAACCGGCCATTTGAAGTGTGTCCCAGAATGTCCTATCTCAAGTAACACCAGTCCTTTCCTACATTAATACCAATACAGGCCACCGACACACTTCCCATTGCAGCCCCAGGTACTCAACACAGTTCATAGATAGCACACTGGACGTTCTCTCAAGTCAAGACAGCCTAGACCTCCATAACTTTCATATCACTGCAGCTGGATCTACACCAGTCCTTCTTCCCGTCTAAACATGTCTTCTCTTACTTGTGTTCAATGGTACTCTCATGCGCACCATCAATGTGGCTCGGGAGCAGAGTTACAACAGTTTGTTTCTTTTCTTGCGGTGGTTGATTTTGAAACCAAAACGATGCCAATGCCCACTCATTCTCATCGTATTACCTCAAAACCATCTATTCGAATTTTTTTTTCTTGCGGTGGTAGATTTCGACAAACTTTTGTAAGACAAAGTAGCGCTGACAAAATCGTGTCTTTAAAATAGCGCCGACAAAAAAGCGACTGTATCTCATATCATATATGCCTTGATCTAAAAATCATATTTTTATCTGGAGGCAGCAGAGGTTTAAATTCTGAGTTTTCCTTCTCCATCGGGCAGTAAGAACTCGTTAGCTTTAGGTGGCAACCAATCTTTTGTCCTACACGTTAAGCTCCTAAACGTTATCACCGACAGCACCTCGGGGGTGGGATGGGGCTGGGGCGCGAGACAGCGGGTAGATTGGTCATGAGGCCATAAGGTGAAAATCTGCAAAATCCCTAACTCAGATTTGACACTATGTTTCAGAAGAGAAAAGAAATAAAATAGATTCTAGAACCAACATTTTAGACACATGCAGATCTAGGTCTTAGAACAGACTAAAGACGCAATCATATATTTCATAATAAAATGTTGCATATTTTTCAATGACTGGTTGTTAAGCGTCTCTCTAATGACATACAAGTCCAGGGTTTTATCCTTATACTAAAATATTTTTGTCAAGGACAAATGAAATATAGATGTTAATTGTTTACTTGGAGGTTTAGCTAATGCCGATGTAAATTATCCCGACAGCGGATTCCAGCGGTGGTTGATTTTGAAACCATTACGATGCCAATGCCCATTCATTCTCATCGTATGACCTCAAAACCGGCCATTTGAAGTGTGTCCCAGAATGTCCTATCTCAAGTAACACCAGTCCTTTCCTACATTAATACCAATACAGGCCACCGACACACTTCCCATTGCAGCCCCAGGTACTCAACACAGTTCATAGATAGCTCACTGGACGTTCTCTCAAGTCAAGACAGCCTAGACCTCCATAACTTTCATATCACTGCAGCTAGATCTACACCAGTCCTTCTTCCCGTCTAAACATGTCTTCTCTTACTTGTGTTCAATGGTACTCTCATGTGCACCATCAATGTGGCTCGGGAGCAGAGTTACAACAGTTTGTTTCTTTTCTTGCGGTGGTTGATTTTGAAACCAGAACGATGCCAATGCCCACTCATTCTCATCGTATTACCTCAAAACCATCTATTCGAATTTTTTTTTCTTGCGGTGGTAGATTTCGACAAACTTTTGTAAGACAAAGTAGCGCTGACAAAATCGTGTCTTTAAAATAGCGCCGACAAAAAAGCGACTGTATCTCATATCATATATGCCTTGATCTAAAAATCATATTTTTATCTGGAGGCAGCAGAGGTTTAAATTCTGAGTTTTCCTTCTCCATCGGGCAGTAAGAACTCGTTAGCTTTAGGTGGCAACCAATCTTTTGTCCTACACGTTAAGCTCCTAAACGTTATCACCGACAGCACCTCGGGGGTGGGATGGGGCTGGGGCGCGAGACAGCGGGTAGATTGGTCATGAGGCCATAAGGTGAAAATCTGCAAAATCCCTAACTCAGATTTGACACTATGTTTCAGAAGAGAAAAGAAATAAAATAGATTCTAGAACCAACATTTTAGACACATGCAGATCTAGGTCTTAGAACAGATTAAAGACGCAATCATTTATTTCATAATAAAATGTTGCATATTTTTCAATGACTGGTTGTTAAGCGTCTCTCTAATGACATACAAGTCCAGGGTTTTATCCTTATACTAAAATATTTTTGTCAAGGACAAATGAAATATAGATGTTAATTGTTTACTTGGAGGTTCAGCTAATGCCGATGTAAATTATCCCGACAGCGGATTCCAGCGGTGGTTGATTTTGAAACCATTACGATGCCAATGCCCATTCATTCTCATCGTATGACCTCAAAACCGGCCATTTGAAGTGTGTCCCAGAATGTCCTATCTCAAGTAACACCAGTCCTTTCCTACATTAATACCAATACAGGCCACCGACACACTTCCCATTGCAGCCCCAGGTACTCAACACAGTTCATAGATAGCACACTGGACGTTCTCTCAAGTCAAGACAGCCTAGACCTCCATAACTTTCATATCACTGCAGCTGGATCTACACCAGTCCTTCTTCCCGTCTAAACATGTCTTCTCTTACTTGTGTTCAATGGTACTCTCATGTGCACCATCAATGTGGCTCGGGAGCAGAGTTACAACAGTTTGTTTTTTTTCTTGCGGTGGTTGATTTTGAAACCAGAACGATGCCAATGCCCACTCATTCTCATCGTATTACCTCAAAACCATCTATTCGAATTTTTTTTTCTTGCGGTGGTAGATTTCGACAAACT
Organism: Biomphalaria pfeifferi; assembly: GCA_030265305.1. Taxonomy (NCBI): domain Eukaryota; kingdom Metazoa; phylum Mollusca; class Gastropoda; family Planorbidae; genus Biomphalaria; species Biomphalaria pfeifferi. The sequence goes on from JASAOG010000254.1 coordinate 619,227, forward strand.
TTTGTAAGACAAAGTAGCGCTGACAAAATCGTGTCTTTAAAATAGCGCCGACAAAAAAGCGACTGTATCTCATATCAAATATGCCTTGATCTAAAAATCATATTTTTATCTGGAGGCAGCAGAGGTTTAAATTCTGAGTTTTCCTTCTCCATCGGGCAGTAAGAACTCGTTAGCTTTAGGTGGCAACCAATCTTTTGTCCTACACGTTAAGCTCCTAAACGTTATCACCGACAGCACCTCGGGGGTGGGATGGGGCTGGGGCGCGAGACAGCGGGTAGATTGGTCATGAGGCCATAAGGTGAAAATCTGCAAAATCCCTAACTCAGATTTGACACTATGTTTCAGAAGAGAAAAGAAATAAAATAGATTCTAGAACCAACATTTTAGACACATGCAGATCTAGGTCTTAGAACAGACTAAAGACGCAATCATTTATTTCATAATAAAATGTTGCATATTTTTCAATGACTGGTTGTTAAGCGTCTCTCTAATGACATACAAGTCCAGGGTTTTATCCTTATACTAAAATATTTTTGTCAAGGACAAATGAAATATAGATGTTAATTGTTTACTTGGAGGTTTAGCTAATGCCGATGTAAATTATCCCGACAGCGGATTCCAGCGGTGGTTGATTTTGAAACCATTACGATGCCAATGCCCATTCATTCTCATCGTATGACCTCAAAACCGGCCATTTGAAGTGTGTCCCAGAATGTCCTATCTCAAGTAACACCAGTCCTTTCCTACATTAATACCAATACAGGCCACCGACACACTTCCCATTGCAGCCCCAGGTACTCAACACAGTTCATAGATAGCACACTGGACGTTCTCTCAAGTCAAGACAGCCTAGACCTCCATAACTTTCATATCACTGCAGCTAGATCTACACCAGTCCTTCTTCCCGTCTAAACATGTCTTCTCTTACTTGTGTTCAATGGTACTCTCATGCGCACCATCAATGTGGCTCGGGAGCAGAGTTACAACAGTTTGTTTCTTTTCTTGCGGTGGTTGATTTTGAAACCAAAACGATGCCAATGCCCACTCATTCTCATCGTATTACCTCAAAACCATCTATTCGAATTTTTTTTTCTTGCGGTGGTAGATTTCGACAAACTTTTGTAAGACAAAGTAGCGCTGACAAAATCGTGTCTTTAAAATAGCGCCGACAAAAAAGCGACTGTATCTCATATCATATATGCTTTGATCTAAAAATCATATTTTTATCTGGAGGCAGCAGAGGTTTAAATTCTGAGTTTTCCTTCTCCATCGGGCAGTAAGAACTCGTTAGCTTTAGGTGGCAACCAATCTTTTGTCCTACACGTTAAGCTCCTAAACGTTATCACCGACAGCACCTCGGGGGTGGGATGGGGCTGGGGCGCGAGACAGCGGGTAGATTGGTCATGAGGCCATAAGGTGAAAATCTGCAAAATCCCTAACTCAGATTTGACACTATGTTTCAGAAGAGAAAAGAAATAAAATAGATTCTAGAACCAACATTTTAGACACATGCAGATCTAGGTCTTAGAACAGACTAAAGACGCAATCATTTATTTCATAATAAAATGTTGCATATTTTTCAATGACTGGTTGTTAAGCGTCTCTCTAATGACATACAAGTCCAGGGTTTTATCCTTATACTAAAATATTTTTGTCAAGGACAAATGAAATATAGATGTTAATTGTTTACTTGGAGGTTAAGCTAATGCCGATGTAAATTATCCCGACAGCGGATTCCAGCGGTGGTTGATTTTGAAACCATTACGATGCCAATGCCCATTCATTCTCATCGTATGACCTCAAAACCGGCCATTTGAAGTGTGTCCCAGAATGTCCTATCTCAAGTAACACCAGTCCTTTCCTACATTAATACCAATACAGGCCACCGACATACTTCCCATTGCAGCCCCAGGTACTCAACACAGTTCATAGATAGCACACTGGACGTTCTCTCAAGTCAAGACAGCCTAGACCTTCATAACTTTCATATCACTGCAGCTGGATCTACACCAGTCCTTCTTCCCGTCTAAACATGTCTTCTCTTACTTGTGTTCAATGGTACTCTCATGCGCACCATCAATGTGACTCGGGAGCAGAGTTACAACAGTTTGTTTCTTTTCTTGCGGTGGTTGATTTTGAAACCAAAACGATGCCAATGCCCACTCATTCTCATCGTATTACCTCAAAACCATCTATTCGAATTTTTTTTTCTTGCGGTGGTAGATTTCGACAAACTTTTGTAAGACAAAGTAGCGCTGACAAAATCGTGTCTTTAAAATAGCGCCGACAAAAAAGCGACTGTATCTCATATCATATATGCCTTGATCTAAAAATCATATTTTTATTTGGAGGCAGCAGAGGTTTAAATTCTGAGTTTTCCTTCTCCATCGGGCAGTAAGAACTCGTTAGCTTTAGGTGGCAACCAATCTTTTGTCCTACACGTTAAGCTCCTAAACGTTATCACCGACAGCACCTCGGGGGTGGGATGGGGCTGGGGCGCGAGACAGCGGGTAGATTGGTCATGAGGCCATAAGGTGAAAATCTGCAAAATCCCTAACTCAGATTTGACAATATGTTTCAGAAGAGAAAAGAAATAAAATAGATTCTAGAACCAACATTTTAGACACATGCAGATCTAGGTCTTAGAACAGACTAAAGACGCAATCATTTATTTCATAATAAAATGTTGCATATTTTTCAATGACTGGTTGTTAAGCGTCTCTCTAATGACATACAAGTCCAGGGTTTTATCCTTATACTAAAATATTTTTGTCAAGGACAAATGAAATATAGATGTTAATTGTTTACTTGGAGGTTTAGCTAATGCCGATGTAATTTATCCCGACAGCGGATTCCAGCGGTGGTTGATTTTGAAACCATTACGATGCCAATGCCCATTCATTCTCATCGTATGACCTCAAAACCGGCCATTTGAAGTGTGTCCCAGAATGTCCTATCTCAAGTAACACCAGTCCTTTCCTACATTAATACCAATACAGGCCACCGACATACTTCCCATTGCAGCCCCAGGTACTCAACACAGTTCATAGATAGCACACTGGACGTTCTCTCAAGTCAAGACAGCCTAGACCTCCATAACTTTCATATCACTGCTGCTGGATCTACACCAGTCCTTCTTTCCGTCTAAACATGTCTTCTCTTACTTGTGTTCAATGGTACTCTCATGCGCACCATCAATGTGGCTCGGGAGCAGAGTTACAACAGTTTGTTTCTTTTCTTGCGGTGGTTGATTTTGAAACCAGAACGATGCCAATGCCCACTCAGTCTCATCGTATTACCTCAAAACCATTTATTCGAATTTTTTTTCTTGCGGTGGTAGATTTCGACAAACTTTTGTAAGACAAAGTAGCGCTGACAAAATCGTGTCTTTAAAATAGCGCCGACAAAAAGCGACTGTATCTCATAACATATATGCCTTGATCTAAAAATCATATTTTTATCTGGAGGCAGCAGAGGTTTAAATTCTGAGTTTTCCTTCTCCATCGGGCAGTAAGAACTCGTTAGCTTTAGGTGGCAACCAATCTTTTGTCCTACACGTTAAGCTCCTAAACGTTATCACCGACAGCACCTCGGGGGTGGGATGGGGCTGGGGCGCGAGACAGCAGGTAGATTGGTCATGAGGCCATAAAGTGAAAATCTGCAAAATCCCTAACTCAGATTTGACACTATGTTTCAGAAGAGAAAAGAAATAAAATAGATTCTAGAACCAACATTTTAGACACATGCAGATCTAGGTCTTAGAACAGACTAAAGACGCAATCATTTATTTCATAATAAAATGTTGCATATTTTTCAATGACTGGTTGTTAAGCGTCTCTCTAATGACACACAAGTCCAGGGTTTTATCCTTATACTAAAATATTTTTGTCAAGGACAAATGAAGTATAGATGTTAATTGTTTACTTGGAGGTTCAGCTAATGCCGATGTAAATTATCCCGACAGCGGATTCCAGCGGTGGTTGATTTTGAAACCATTACGATGCCAATGCCCATTCATTCTCATCGTATGACCTCAAAACCGGCCATTTGAAGTGTGTCCCAGAATGTCCTATCTCAAGTAACACCAGTCCTTTCCTACATTAATACCAATACAGGCCACCGACACACTTCCCATTGCAGCCCCAGGTACTCAACACAGTTCATAGATAGCACACTGGACGTTCTCTCAAGTCAAGACAGCCTAGACCTCCATAACTTTCATATCACTGCAGCTGGATCTACACCAGTCCTTCTTCCCGTCTAAACATGTCTTCTCTTACTTGTGTTCAATGGTACTCTCATGCGCACCATCAATGTGGCTCGGGAGCAGAGTTACAACAGTTTGTTTCTTTTCTTGCGGTGGTTGATTTTGAAACCAGAACGATGCCAATGCCCACTCATTCTCATCGTATTACCTCAAAACCATCTATTCGAATTTTTTTTTCTTGCGGTGGTAGATTTCGACAAACTTTTGTAAGACAAAGTAGAGCTGACAAAATCGTGTCTTTAAAATAGCGCCGACAAAAAAGCGACTGTATCTCATATCAAATATGCCTTGATCTAAAAATCATATTTTTATCTGGAGGCAGCAGAGGTTTAAATTCTGAGTTTTCCTTCTCCATCGGGCAGTAAGAACTCGTTAGCTTTAGGTGGCAACCAATCTTTTGTCCTACACGTTAAGCTCCTAAACGTTATCACCGACAGCACCTCGGGGGTGGGATGGGGCTGGGGCGCGAGACAGCGGGTAGATTGGTCATGAGGCCATAAGGTGAAAATCTGCAAAATCCCTAACTCAGATTTGACACTATGTTTCAGAAGAGAAAAGAAATAAAATAGATTCTAGAACCAACATTTTAGACACATGCAGATCTAGGTCTTAGAACAGACTAAAGACGCAATCATTTATTTCATAATAAAATGTTGCATATTTTTCAATGACTGGTTGTTAAGCGTCTCTCTAATGACACACAAGTCCAGGGTTTTATCCTTATACTAAAATATTTTTGTCAAGGACAAATGAAATATAGATGTTAATTGTTCACTTGGAGGTTCAGCTAATGCCGATGTAAATTATCCCGACAGCGGATTCCAGCGGTGGTTGATTTTGAAACCATTACGATGCCAATGCCCATTCATTCTCATCGTATGACCTCAAAACCGGCCATTTGAAGTGTGTCCCAGAATGTCCTATCTCAAGTAACACCAGTCCTTTCCTACATTAATACCAATACAGGCCACCGACACACTTCCCATTGCAGCCCCAGGTACTCAACACAGTTCATAGATAGCACACTGGACGTTCTCTCAAGTCAAGACAGCCTAGACCTCCATAACTTTCATATCACTGCAGCTGGATCTACACCAGTCCTTCTTCCCGTCTAAACATGTCTTCTCTTACTTGTGTTCAATGGTACTCTCATGCGCACCATCAATGTGGCTCGGGAGCAGAGTTACAACAGTTTGTTTCTTTTCTTGCGGTGGTTGATTTTGAAACCAGAACGATGCCAATGCCCACTCATTCTCATCGTATTACCTCAAAACCATCTATTCGAATTTTTTTTTCTTGCGGTGGTAGATTTCGACAAACTTTTGTAAGACAAAGTAGCGCTGACAAAATCGTGTCTTTAAAATAGCGCCGACAAAAAAGCGACTGTATCTCATATCATATATGCCTTGATCTAAAAATCATATTTTTATTTGGAGGCAGCAGAGGTTTAAATTCTGAGTTTTCCTTCTCCATCGGGCAGTAAGAACTCGTTAGCTTTAGGTGGCAACCAATCTTTTGTCCTACACGTTAAGCTCCTAAACGTTATCACCGACAGCACCTCGGGGGTGGGATGGGGCTGGGGCGCGAGACAGCGGGTAGATTGGTCATGAGGCCATAAGGTGAAAATCTGCAAAATCCCTAACTCAGATTTGACACTATGTTTCAGAAGAGAAAAGAAATAAAATAGATTCTAGAACCAACATTTTAGACACATGCAGATCTAGGTCTTAGAACAGACTAAAGACGCAATCATTTATTTCATAATAAAATGTTGCATATTTTTCAATGACTGGTTGTTAAGCGTCTCTCTAATGACACACAAGTCCAGGGTTTTATCCTTATACTAAAATATTTTTGTCAAGGACAAATGAAATATAGATGTTAATTGTTTACTTGGAGGTTCAGCTAATGCCGATGTAAATTATCCCGACAGCGGATTCCAGCGGTGGTTGATTTTGAAACCATTACGATGCCAATGCCCATTCATTCTCATCGTATGACCTCAAAACAGGCCATTTGAAGTGTGTCCCAGAATGTCCTATCTCAAGTAACACCAGTCCTTTCCTACATTAATACCAATACAGGCCACCGACACACTTCCCATTGCAGCCCCAGGTACTCAACACAGTTCATAGATAGCACACTGGACGTTCTCTCAAGTCAAGACAGCCTAGACCTCCATAACTTTCATATCACTGCAGCTGGATCTACACCAGTCCTTCTTCCCGTCTAAACATGTCTTCTCTTACTTGTGTTCAATGGTACTCTCATGCGCACCATCAATGTGGCTCGGGAGCAGAGTTACAACAGTTTGTTTCTTTTCTTGCGGTGGTTGATTTTGAAACCAGAACGATGCCAATGCCCACTCATTCTCATCGTATTACCTCAAAACCATCTATTCGAATTTTTTTTTCTTGCGGTGGTAGATTTCGACAAACTTTTGTAAGACAAAGTAGCGCTGACAAAATCGTGTCTTTAAAATAGCGCCGACAAAAAAGCGACTGTATCTCATATCATATATGCCTTGATCTAAAAATCATATTTTTATCTGGAGGCAGCAGAGGTTTAAATTCTGAGTTTTCCTTCTCCATCGGGCAGTAAGAACTCGTTAGCTTTAGGTGGCAACCAATCTTTTGTCCTACACGTTAAGCTCCTAAACGTTATCACCGACAGCACCTCGGGGGTGGGATGGGGCTGGGGCGCGAGACAGCGGGTAGATTGGTCATGAGGCCATAAGGTGAAAATCTGCAAAATCCCTAACTCAGATTTGACACTATGTTTCAGAAGAGAAAAGAAATAAAATAGATTCTAGAACCAACATTTTAGACACATGCAGATCTAGGTCTTAGAACAGACTAAAGACGCAATCATTTATTTCATAATAAAATGTTGCATATTTTTCAATGACTGGTTGTTAAGCGTCTCTCTAATGACACACAAGTCCAGGGTTTTATCCTTATACTAAAATATTTTTGTCAAGGACAAATGAAATATAGATGTTAATTGTTCACTTGGAGGTTCAGCTAATGCCGATGTAAATTATCCCGACAGCGGATTCCAGCGGTGGTTGATTTTGAAACTATTACGATGCCAATGCCCATTCATTCTCATCGTATGACCTCAAAACCGGCCATTTGAAGTGTGTCCCAGAATGTCCTATCTCAAGTAACACCAGTCCTTTCCTACATTAATACCAATACAGGCCACCGACACACTTCCCATTGCAGCCCCAGGTACTCAACACAGTTCATAGATAGCACACTGGACGTTCTCTCAAGTCAAGACAGCCTAGACCTCCATAACTTTCATATCACTGCAGCTGGATCTACACCAGTCCTTCTTCCCGTCTAAACATGTCTTCTCTTACTTGTGTTCAATGGTACTCTCATGCGCACCATCAATGTGGCTCGGGAGCAGAGTTACAACAGTTTGTTTCTTTTCTTGCGGTGGTTGATTTTGAAACCAGAACGATGCCAATGCCCACTCATTCTCATCGTATTACCTCAAAACCATCTATTCGAATTTTTTTTTCTTGCGGTGGTAGATTTCGACAAACTTTTGTAAGACAAAGTAGCGCTGACAAAATCGTGTCTTTAAAATAGCGCCGACAAAAAAGCGACTGTATCTCATATCATATATGCCTTGATCTAAAAATCATATTTTTATCTGGAGGCAGCAGAGGTTTAAATTCTGAGTTTTCCTTCTCCATCGGGCAGTAAGAACTCGTTAGCTTTAGGTGGCAACCAATCTTTTGTCCTACACGTTAAGCTCCTAAACGTTATCACCGACAGCACCTCGGGGGTGGGATGGGGCTGGGGCGCGAGACAGCGGGTAGATTGGTCATGAGGCCATAAGGTGAAAATCTGCAAAATCCCTAACTCAGATTTGACACTATGTTTCAGAAGAGAAAAGAAATAAAATAGATTCTAGAACCAACATTTTAGACACATGCAGATCTAGGTCTTAGAACAGACTAAAGACGCAATCATTTATTTCATAATAAAATGTTGCATATTTTTCAATGACTGGTTGTTAAGCGTCTCTCTAATGACACACAAGTCCAGGGTTTTATCCTTATACTAAAATATTTTTGTCAAGGACAAATGAAATATAGATGTTAATTGTTCACTTGGAGGTTCAGCTAATGCCGATGTAAATTATCCCGACAGCGGATTCCAGCGGTGGTTGATTTTGAAACTATTACGATGCCAATGCCCATTCATTCTCATCGTATGACCTCAAAACCGGCCATTTGAAGTGTGTCCCAGAATGTCCTATCTCAAGTAACACCAGTCCTTTCCTACATTAATACCAATACAGGCCACCGACACACTTCCCATTGCAGCCCCAGGTACTCAACACAGTTCATAGATAGCACACTGGACGTTCTCTCAAGTCAAGACAGCCTAGACCTCCATAACTTTCATATCACTGCAGCTGGATCTACACCAGTCCTTCTTCCCGTCTAAACATGTCTTCTCTTACTTGTGTTCAATGGTACTCTCATGCGCACCATCAATGTGGCTCGGGAGCAGAGTTACAACAGTTTGTTTCTTTTCTTGCGGTGGTTGATTTTGAAACCAGAACGATGCCAATGCCCACTCATTCTCATCGTATTACCTCAAAACCATCTATTCGAATTTTTTTTTCTTGCGGTGGTAGATTTCGACAAACTTTTGTAAGACAAAGTAGCGCTGACAAAATCGTGTCTTTAAAATAGCGCCGACAAAAAAGCGACTGTATCTCATATCAAATATGCCTTGATCTAAAAATCATATTTTTATCTGGAGGCAGCAGAGGTTTAAATTCTGAGTTTTCCTTCTCCATCGGGCAGTAAGAACTCGTTAGCTTTAGGTGGCAACCAATCTTTTGTCCTACACGTTAAGCTCCTAAACGTTATCACCGACAGCACCTCGGGGGTGGGATGGGGCTGGGGCGCGAGACAGCGGGTAGATTGGTCATGAATGAGGCCATAAGGTGAAAATCTGCAAAATCCCTAACTCAGATTTGACACTATGTTTCAGAAGAGAAAAGAAATAAAATAGATTCTAGAACCAACATTTTAGACACATGCAGATCTAGGTCTTAGAACAGACTAAAGACGCAATCATTTATTTCATAATAAAATGTTGCATATTTTTCAATGACTGGTTGTTAAGCGTCTCTCTAATGACATACAAGTCCAGGGTTTTATCCTTATACTAAAATATTTTTGTCAAGGACAAATGAAATATAGATGTTAATTGTTTACTTGGAGGTTCAGCTAATGCCGATGTAAATTATCCCGACAGCGGATTCCAGCGGTGGTTGATTTTGAAACCATTACGATGCCAATGCCCATTCATTCTCATCGTATGACCTCAAAACCGGCCATTTGAAGTGTGTCCCAGAATGTCCTATCTCAAGTAACACCAGTCCTTTCCTACATTAATACCAATACAGGCCACCGACACACTTCCCATTGCAGCCCCAGGTACTCAACACAGTTCATAGATAGCACACTGGACGTTCTCTCAAGTCAAGACAGCCTAGACCTCCATAACTTTCATATCACTGCAGCTGGATCTACACCAGTCCTTCTTCCCGTCTAAACATGTCTTCTCTTACTTGTGTTCAATGGTACTCTCATGCGCACCATCAATGTGGCTCGGGAGCAGAGTTACAACAGTTTGTTTCTTTTCTTGCGGTGGTTGATTTTGAAACCAGAACGATGCCAATGCCCACTCATTCTCATCGTATTACCTCAAAACCATCTATTCGAATTTTTTTTTCTTGCGGTGGTAGATTTCGACAAACTTTTGTAAGACAAAGTAGCGCTGACAAAATCGTGTCTTTAAAATAGCGCCGACAAAAAAGCGACTGTATCTCATATCATATATGCCTTGATCTAAAAATCATATTTTTATCTGGAGGCAGCAGAGGTTTAAATTCTGAGTTTTCCTTCTCCATCGGGCAGTAAGAACTCGTTAGCTTTAGGTGGCAACCAATCTTTTGTCCTACACGTTAAGCTCCTAAACGTTATCACCGACAGCACCTCGGGAGTGGGATGGGGCTGGGGCGCGAGACAGCGGGTAGATTGGTCATGAGGCCATAAGGTGAAAATCTGCAAAATCCCTAACTCAGATTTGACACTATGTTTCAGAAGAGAAAAGAAATAAAATAGATTCTAGAACCAACATTTTAGACACATGCAGATCTAGGTCTTAGAACAGACTAAAGACGCAATCATTTATTTCATAATAAAATGTTGCATATTTTTCAATGACTGGTTGTTAAGCGTCTCTCTAATGACATACAAGTCCAGGGTTTTATCCTTATACTAAAATATTTTTGTCAAGGACAAATGAAATATAGATGTTAATTGTTTACTTGGAGGTTCAGCTAATGCCGATGTAAATTATCCCGACAGCGGATTCCAGCGGTGGTTGATTTTGAAACCATTACGATGCCAATGCCCATTCATTCTCATCGTATGACCTCAAAACCGGCCATTTGAAGTGTGTCCCAGAATGTCCTATCTCAAGTAACACCAGTCCTTTCCTACATTAATACCAATACAGGCCACCGACACACTTCCCATTGCAGCCCCAGGTACTCAACACAGTTCATAGATAGCACACTGGACGTTCTCTCAAGTCAAGACAGCCTAGACTTCCATAACTTTCATATCACTGCAGCTGGATCTACACCAGTCCTTCTTCCCGTCTAAACATGTCTTCTCTTACTTGTGTTCAATGGTACTCTCAAGCGCACCATCAATGTGGCTCGGGAGCAGAGTTACAACAGTTTGTTTCTTTTCTTGCGGTGGTTGATTTTGAAACCAGAACGATGCCAATGCCCACTCATTCTCATCGTATTACCTCAAAACCATGTATTCGAATTTTTTTTTCTTGCGGTGGTAGATTTCGACAAACTTTTGTAAGACAAAGTAGCGCTGACAAAATCGTGTCTTTAAAATAGCGCCGACAAAAAAGCGACTGTATCTCATATCAAATATGCCTTGATCTAAAAATCATATTTTTATCTGGAGGCAGCAGAGGTTTAAATTCTGAGTTTTCCTTCTCCATCGGTAGTAAGAACTCGTTAGCTTTAGGTGGCAACCAATCTTTTGTCCTACACGTTAAGCTCCTAAACGTTATCACCGACAGCACCTCGGGGGTGGGATGGGGCTGGGGCGCGAGACAGCGGGTAGATTGGTCATGAATGAGGCCATAAGGTGAAAATCTGCAAAATCCCTAACTCAGATTTGACACTATGTTTCAGAAGAGAAAAGAAATAAAATAGATTCTAGAACCAACATTTTAGACACATGCAGATCTAGGTCTTAGAACAGACTAAAGACGCAATCATTTATTTCATAATAAAATGTTGCATATTTTTCAATGACTGGTTGTTAAGCGTCTCTCTAATGACATACAAGTCCAGGGTTTTATCCTTATACTAAAATATTTTTGTCAAGGACAAATGAAATATAGATGTTAATTGTTTACTTGGAGGTTCAGCTAATGCCGATGTAAATTATCCCGACAGCGGATTCCAGCGGTGGTTGATTTTGAAACCATTACGATGCCAATGCCCATTCATTCTCATCGTATGACCTCAAAACCGGCCATTTGAAGTGTGTCCCAGAATGTCCTATCTCAAGTAACACCAGTCCTTTCCTACATTAATACCAATACAGGCCACCGACACACTTCCCATTGCAGCCCCAGGTACTCAACACAGTTCATAGATAGCACACTGGACGTTCTCTCAAGTCAAGACAGCCTAGACCTCCATAACTTTCATATCACTGCAGCTGGATCTACACCAGTCCTTCTTCCCGTCTAAACATGTCTTCTCTTACTTGTGTTCAATGGTACTCTCATGCGCACCATCAATGTGGCTCGGGAGCAGAGTTACAACAGTTTGTTTCTTTTCTTGCGGTGGTTGATTTTGAAACCAGAACGATGCCAATGCCCACTCATTCTCATCGTATTACCTCAAAACCATCTATTCGAATTTTTTTTTCTTGCGGTGGTAGATTTCGACAAACTTTTGTAAGACAAAGTAGCGCTGACAAAATCGTGTCTTTAAAATAGCGCCGACAAAAAAGCGACTGTATCTCATATCATATATGCCTTGATCTAAAAATCATATTTTTATCTGGAGGCAGCAGAGGTTTAAATTCTGAGTTTTCCTTCTCCATCGGGCAGTAAGAACTCGTTAGCTTTAGGTGGCAACCAATCTTTTGTCCTACACGTTAAGCTCCTAAACGTTATCACCGACAGCACCTCGGGAGTGGGATGGGGCTGGGGCGCGAGACAGCGGGTAGATTGGTCATGAGGCCATAAGGTGAAAATCTGCAAAATCCCTAACTCAGATTTGACACTATGTTTCAGAAGAGAAAAGAAATAAAATAGATTCTAGAACCAACATTTTAGACACATGCAGATCTAGGTCTTAGAACAGACTAAAGACGCAATCATTTATTTCATAATAAAATGTTGCATATTTTTCAATGACTGGTTGTTAAGCGTCTCTCTAATGACATACAAGTCCAGGGTTTTATCCTTATACTAAAATATTTTTGTCAAGGACAAATGAAATATAGATGTTAATTGTTTACTTGGAGGTTCAGCTAATGCCGATGTAAATTATCCCGACAGCGGATTCCAGCGGTGGTTGATTTTGAAACCATTACGATGCCAATGCCCATTCATTCTCATCGTATGACCTCAAAACCGGCCATTTGAAGTGTGTCCCAGAATGTCCTATCTCAAGTAACACCAGTCCTTTCCTACATTAATACCAATACAGGCCACCGACACACTTCCCATTGCAGCCCCAGGTACTCAACACAGTTCATAGATAGCACACTGGACGTTCTCTCAAGTCAAGACAGCCTAGACCTCCATAACTTTCATATCACTGCAGCTGGATCTACACCAGTCCTTCTTCCCGTCTAAACATGTCTTCTCTTACTTGTGTTCAATGGTACTCTCATGCGCACCATCAATGTGGCTCGGGAGCAGAGTTACAACAGTTTGTTTCTTTTCTTGCGGTGGTTGATTTTGAAACCAGAACGATGCCAATGCCCACTCATTCTCATCGTATTACCTCAAAACCATCTATTCGAATTTTTTTTTCTTGCGGTGGTAGATTTCGACAAACTTTTGTAAGACAAAGTAGCGCTGACAAAATCGTGTCTTTAAAATAGCGCCGACAAAAAAGCGACTGTATCTCATATCAAATATGCCTTGATCTAAAAATCATATTTTTATCTGGAGGCAGCAGAGGTTTAAATTCTGAGTTTTCCTTCTCCATCGGGCAGTAAGAACTCGTTAGCTTTAGGTGGCAACCAATCTTTTGTCCTACACGTTAAGCTCCTAAACGTTATCACCGACAGCACCTCGGGGGTGGGATGGGGCTGGGGCGCGAGACAGCGGGTAGATTGGTCATGAGGCCATAAGGTGAAAATCTGCAAAATCCCTAACTCAGATTTGACACTATGTTTCAGAAGAGAAAAGAAATAAAATAGATTCTAGAACCAACATTTTAGACACATGCAGATCTAGGTCTTAGAACAGACTAAAGACGCAATCATTTATTTCATAATAAAATGTTGCATATTTTTCAATGACTGGTTGTTAAGCGTCTCTCTAATGACACACAAGTCCAGGGTTTTATCCTTATACTAAAATATTTTTGTCAAGGACAAATGAAATATAGATGTTAATTGTTCACTTGGAGGTTCAGCTAATGCCGATGTAAATTATCCCGACAGCGGATTCCAGCGGTGGTTGATTTTGAAACCGATGCCAATGCCCATTCATTCTCATCGTATGACCTCAAAACCGGCCATTTGAAGTGTGTCCCAGAATGTCCTATCTCAAGTAACACCAGTCCTTTCCTACATTAATACCAATACAGGCCACCGACACACTTCCCATTGCAGCCCCAGGTACTCAACACAGTTCATAGATAGCACACTGGACGTTCTCTCAAGTCAAGACAGCCTAGACTTCCATAACTTTCATATCACTGCAGCTGGATCTACACCAGTCCTTCTTCCCGTCTAAACATGTCTTCTCTTACTTGTGTTCAATGGTACTCTCAAGCGCACCATCAATGTGGCTCGGGAGCAGAGTTACAACAGTTTGTTTCTTTTCTTGCGGTGGTTGATTTTGAAACCAGAACGATGCCAATGCCCACTCATTCTCATCGTATTACCTCAAAACCATGTATTCGAATTTTTTTTTCTTGCGGTGGTAGATTTCGACAAACTTTTGTAAGACAAAGTAGCGCTGACAAAATCGTGTCTTTAAAATAGCGCCGACAAAAAAGCGACTGTATCTCATATCAAATATGCCTTGATCTAAAAATCATATTTTTATCTGGAGGCAGCAGAGGTTTAAATTCTGAGTTTTCCTTCTCCATCGGTAGTAAGAACTCGTTAGCTTTAGGTGGCAACCAATCTTTTGTCCTACACGTTAAGCTCCTAAACGTTATCACCGACAGCACCTCGGGGGTGGGATGGGGCTGGGGCGCGAGACAGCGGGTAGATTGGTCATGAGGCCATAAGGTGAAAATCTGCAAAATCCCTAACTCAGATTTGACACTATGTTTCAGAAGAGAAAAGAAATAAAATAGATTCTAGAACCAACATTTTAGACACATGCAGATCTAGGTCTTAGAACAGACTAAAGACGCAATCATTTATTTCATAATAAAATGTTGCATATTTTTCAATGACTGGTTGTTAAGCGTCTCTCTAATGACACACAAGTCCAGGGTTTTATCCTTATACTAAAATATTTTTGTCAAGGACAAATGAAATATAGATGTTAATTGTTTACTTGGAGGTTCAGCTAATGCCGATGTAAATTATCCCGACAGCGGATTCCAGCGGTGGTTGATTTTGAAACCATTACGATGCCAATGCCCATTCATTCTCATCGTATGACCTCAAAACCGGCCATTTGAAGTGTGTCCCAGAATGTCCTATCTCAAGTAACACCAGTCCTTTCCTACATTAATACCAATACAGGCCACCGACACACTTCCCATTGCAGCCCCAGGTACTCAACACAGTTCATAGATAGCACACTGGACGTTCTCTCAAGTCAAGACAGCCTAGACTTCCATAACTTTCATATCACTGCAGCTGGATCTACACCAGTCCTTCTTCCCGTCTAAACATGTCTTCTCTTACTTGTGTTCAATGGTACTCTCAAGCGCACCATCAATGTGGCTCGGGAGCAGAGTTACAACAGTTTGTTTCTTTTCTTGCGGTGGTTGATTTTGAAACCAGAACGATGCCAATGCCCACTCATTCTCATCGTATTACCTCAAAACCATGTATTCGAATTTTTTTTTCTTGCGGTGGTAGATTTCGACAAACTTTTGTAAGACAAAGTAGCGCTGACAAAATCGTGTCTTTAAAATAGCGCCGACAAAAAAGCGACTGTATCTCATATCAAATATGCCTTGATCTAAAAATCATATTTTTATCTGGAGGCAGCAGAGGTTTAAATTCTGAGTTTTCCTTCTCCATCGGTAGTAAGAACTCGTTAGCTTTAGGTGGCAACCAATCTTTTGTCCTACACGTTAAGCTCCTAAACGTTATCACCGACAGCACCTCGGGGGTGGGATGGGGCTGGGGCGCGAGACAGCGGGTAGATTGGTCATGAATGAGGCCATAAGGTGAAAATCTGCAAAATCCCTAACTCAGATTTGACACTATGTTTCAGAAGAGAAAAGAAATAAAATAGATTCTAGAACCAACATTTTAGACACATGCAGATCTAGGTCTTAGAACAGACTAAAGACGCAATCATTTATTTCATAATAAAATGTTGCATATTTTTCAATGACTGGTTGTTAAGCGTCTCTCTAATGACACACAAGTCCAGGGTTTTATCCTTATACTAAAATATTTTTGTCAAGGACAAATGAAATATAGATGTTAATTGTTCACTTGGAGGTTCAGCTAATGCCGATGTAAATTATCCCGACAGCGGATTCCAGCGGTGGTTGATTTTGAAACCATTACGATGCCAATGCCCATTCATTCTCATCGTATGACCTCAAAACCGGCCATTTGAAGTGTGTCCCAGAATGTCCTATCTCAAGTAACACCAGTCCTTTCCTACATTATTACCAATACAGGCCACCGACACACTTCCCATTGCAGCCCCAGGTACTCAACACAGTTCATAGATAGCACACTGGACGTTCTCTCAAGTCAAGACAGCCTAGACTTCCATAACTTTCATATCACTGCAGCTGGATCTACACCAGTCCTTCTTCCCGTCTAAACATGTCTTCTCTTACTTGTGTTCAATGGTACTCTCATGCGCACCATCAATGTGGCTCGGGAGCAGAGTTACAACAGTTTGTTTCTTTTCTTGCGGTGGTTGATTTTGAAACCAGAACGATGCCAATGCCCACTCATTCTCATCGTATTACCTCAAAACCATCTATTCGAATTTTTTTTTCTTGCGGTGGTAGATTTCGACAAACTTTTGTAAGACAAAGTAGCGCTGACAAAATCGTGTCTTTAAAATAGCACCGACAAAAAAGCGACTGTATCTCATATCAAATATGCCTTGATCTAAAAATCATATTTTTATCTGGAGGCAGCAGAGGTTTAAATTCTGAGTTTTCCTTCTCCATCGGGCAGTAAGAACTCGTTAGCTTTAGGTGGCAACCAATCTTTTGTCCTACACGTTAAGCTCCTAAACGTTATCACCGACAGCACCTCGGGGGTGGGATGGGGCTGGGGCGCGAGACAGCGGGTAGATTGGTCATGAGGCCATAAGGTGAAAATCTGCAAAATCCCTAACTCAGATTTGACACTATGTTTCAGAAGAGAAAAGAAATAAAATAGATTCTAGAACCAACATTTTAGACACATGCAGATCTAGGTCTTAGAACAGACTAAAGACGCAATCATTTATTTCATAATAAAATGTTGCATATTTTTCAATGACTGGTTGTTAAGCGTCTCTCTAATGACACACAAGTCCAGGGTTTTATCCTTATACTAAAATATTTTTGTCAAGGACAAATGAAATATAGATGTTAATTGTTCACTTGGAGGTTCAGCTAATGCCGATGTAAATTATCCCGACAGCGGATTCCAGCGGTGGTTGATTTTTAAACCATTACGATGCCAATGCCCATTCATTCTCATCGTATGACCTCAAAACCGGCCATTTGAAGTGTGTCCCAGAATGTCCTATCTCAAGTAACACCAGTCCTTTCCTACATTAATACCAATACAGGCCACCGACACACTTCCCATTGCAGCCCCAGGTACTCAACACAGTTCATAGATAGCACACTGGACGTTCTCTCAAGTCAAGACAGCCTAGACCTCCATAACTTTCATATCACTGCAGCTGGATCTACACCAGTCCTTCTTCCCGTCTAAACATGTCTTCTCTTACTTGTGTTCAATGGTACTCTCATGCGGACCATCAATGTGGCTCGGGAGCAGAGTTACAACAGTTTGTTTCTTTTCTTGCGGTGGTTGATTTTGAAACCAGAACGATGCCAATGCCCACTCATTCTCATCGTATTACCTCAAAACCATCTATTCGAATTTTTTTTTCTTGCGGTGGTAGATTTCGACAAACTTTTGTAAGACAAAGTAGCGCTGACAAAATCGTGTCTTTAAAATAGCGCCGACAAAAAAGCGACTGTATCTCATATCAAATATGCCTTGATCTAAAAATCATATTTTTATCTGGAGGCAGCAGAGGTTTAAATTCTGAGTTTTCCTTCTCCATCGGGCAGTAAGAACTCGTTAGCTTTAGGTGGCAACCAATCTTTTGTCCTACACGTTAAGCTCCTAAACGTTATCACCGACAGCACCTCGGGGGTGGGATGGGGCTGGGGCGCGAGACAGCGGGTAGATTGGTCATGAGGCCATAAGGTGAAAATCTGCAAAATCCCTAACTCAGATTTGACACTATGTTTCAGAAGAGAAAAGAAATAAAATAGATTCTACAACCAACATTTTAGACACATGCAGATCTAGGTCTTAGAACAGACTAAAGACGCAATCATTTATTTCATAATAAAATGTTGCATATTTTTCAATGACTGGTTGTTAAGCGTCTCTCTAATGACACACAAGTCCAGGGTTTTATCCTTATACTAAAATATTTTTGTCAAGGACAAATGAAATATAGATGTTAATTGTTCACTTGGAGGTTCAGCTAATGCCGATGTAAATTATCCCGACAGCGGATTCCAGCGGTGGTTGATTTTGAAACCATTACGATGCCAATGCCCATTCATTCTCATCGTATGACCTCAAAACCGGCCATTTGAAGTGTGTCCCAGAATGTCCTATCTCAAGTAACACCAGTCCTTTCCTACATTAATACCAATACAGGCCACCGACACACTTCCCATTGCAGCCCCAGGTACTCAACACAGTTCATAGATAGCACACTGGACGTTCTCTCAAGTCAAGACAGCCTAGACCTCCATAACTTTCATATCACTGCAGCTGGATCTACACCAGTCCTTCTTCCCGTCTAAACATGTCTTCTCTTACTTGTGTTCAATGGTACTCTCATGCGCACCATCAATGTGGCTCGGGAGCAGAGTTACAACAGTTTGTTTCTTTTCTTGCGGTGGTTGATTTTGAAACCAGAACGATGCCAATGCCCACTCATTCTCATCGTATTACCTCAAAACCATCTATTCGAATTTTTTTTTCTTGCGGTGGTAGATTTCGACAAACTTTTGTAAGACAAAGTAGCGCTGACAAAATCGTGTCTTTAAAATAGCGCCGACAAAAAAGCGACTGTATCTCATATCAAATATGCCTTGATCTAAAAATCATATTTTTATCTGGAGGCAGCAGAGGTTTAAATTCTGAGTTTTCCTTCTCCATCGGGCAGTAAGAACTCGTTAGCTTTAGGTGGCAACCAATCTTTTGTCCTACACGTTAAGCTCCTAAACGTTATCACCGACAGCACCTCGGGGGTGGGATGGGGCTGGGGCGCGAGACAGCGGGTAGATTGGTCATGAGGCCATAAGGTGAAAATCTGCAAAATCCCTAACTCAGATTTGACACTATGTTTCAGAAGAGAAAAGAAATAAAATAGATTCTAGAACCAACATTTTAGACACATGCAGATCTAGGTCTTAGAACAGACTAAAGACGCAATCATTTATTTCATAATAAAATGTTGCATATTTTTCAATGACTGGTTGTTAAGCGTCTCTCTAATGACACACAAGTCCAGGGTTTTATCCTTATACTAAAATATTTTTGTCAAGGACAAATGAAATATAGATGTTAATTGTTCACTTGGAGGTTCAGCTAATGCCGATGTAAATTATCCCGACAGCGGATTCCAGCGGTGGTTGATTTTGAAACCATTACGATGCCAATGCCCATTCATTCTCATCGTATGACCTCAAAACCGGCCATTTGAAGTGTGTCCCAGAATGTCCTATCTCAAGTAACACCAGTCCTTTCCTACATTAATACCAATACAGGCCACCGACACACTTCCCATTGCAGCCCCAGGTACTCAACACAGTTCATAGATAGCACACTGGACGTTCTCTCAAGTCAAGACAGCCTAGACCTCCATAACTTTCATATCACTGCAGCTGGATCTACACCAGTCCTTCTTCCCGTCTAAACATGTCTTCTCTTACTTGTGTTCAATGGTACTCTCATGCGCACCATCAATGTGGCTCGGGAGCAGAGTTACAACAGTTTGTTTCTTTTCTTGCGGTGGTTGATTTTGAAACCAGAACGATGCCAATGCCCACTCATTCTCATCGTATTACCTCAAAACCATCTATTCGAATTTTTTTTTCTTGCGGTGGTAGATTTCGACAAACTTTTGTAAGACAAAGTAGCGCTGACAAAATCGTGTCTTTAAAATAGCGCCGACAAAAAAGCGACTGTATCTCATATCAAATATGCCTTGATCTAAAAATCATATTTTTATCTGGAGGCAGCAGAGGTTTAAATTCTGAGTTTTCCTTCTCCATCGGGCAGTAAGAACTCGTTAGCTTTAGGTGGCAACCAATCTTTTGTCCTACACGTTAAGCTCCTAAACGTTATCACCGACAGCACCTCGGGGGTGGGATGGGGCTGGGGCGCGAGACAGCGGGTAGATTGGTCATGAGGCCATAAGGTGAAAATCTGCAAAATCCCTAACTCAGATTTGACACTATGTTTCAGAAGAGAAAAGAAATAAAATAGATTCTAGAACCAACATTTTAGACACATGCAGATCTAGGTCTTAGAACAGACTAAAGACGCAATCATTTATTTCATAATAAAATGTTGCATATTTTTCAATGACTGGTTGTTAAGCGTCTCTCTAATGACACACAAGTCCAGGGTTTTATCCTTATACTAAAATATTTTTGTCAAGGACAAATGAAATATAGATGTTAATTGTTCACTTGGAGGTTCAGCTAATGCCGATGTAAATTATCCCGACAGCGGATTCCAGCGGTGGTTGATTTTGAAACCATTACGATGCCAATGCCCATTCATTCTCATCGTATGACCTCAAAACCGGCCATTTGAAGTGTGTCCCAGAATGTCCTATCTCAAGTAACACCAGTCCTTTCCTACATTAATACCAATACAGGCCACCGACACACTTCCCATTGCAGCCCCAGGTACTCAACACAGTTCATAGATAGCACACTGGACGTTCTCTCAAGTCAAGACAGCCTAGACCTCCATAACTTTCATATCACTGCAGCTGGATCTACACCAGTCCTTCTTCCCGTCTAAACATGTCTTCTCTTACTTGTGTTCAATGGTACTCTCATGCGGACCATCAATGTGGCTCGGGAGCAGAGTTACAACAGTTTGTTTCTTTTCTTGCGGTGGTTGATTTTGAAACCAGAACGATGCCAATGCCCACTCATTCTCATCGTATTACCTCAAAACCATGTATTCGAATTTTTTTTTCTTGCGGTGGTAGATTTCGACAAACTTTTGTAAGACAAAGTAGCGCTGACAAAATCGTGTCTTTAAAATAGCGCCGACAAAAATGCGACTGTATCTCATATCAAATATGCCTTGATCTAAAAATCATATTTTTATCTGGAGGCAGCAGAGGTTTAAATTCTGAGTTTTCCTTCTCCATCGGGCAGTAAGAACTCGTTAGCTTTAGGTGGCAACCAATCTTTTGTCCTACACGTTAAGCTCCTAAACGTTATCACCGACAGCACCTCGGGGGTGGGATGGGGCTGGGGCGCGAGACAGCGGGTAGATTGGTCATGAGGCCATAAGGTGAAAATCTGCAAAATCCCTAACTCAGATTTGACACTATGTTTCAGAAGAGAAAAGAAATAAAATAGATTCTAGAACCAACATTTTAGACACATGCAGATCTAGGTCTTAGAACAGACTAAAGACGCAATCATTTATTTCATAATAAAATGTTGCATATTTTTCAATGACTGGTTGTTAAGCGTCTCTCTAATGACACACAAGTCCAGGGTTTTATCCTTATACTAAACAATTTTTGTCAAGGACAAATGAAATATAGATGTTAAATGTTCTCTTTGAGGTTCAGCGAGTGCCGATGTAAATTATTCCGACAGCGGATTCGAGCGGTGGTTGATTTTGAAACCAATACGATGCCAATGCCCATTCATTCTCATCGTATGACCCCAAAACCATCCATTCGAAGTTTGTTTGTTTGCTTGTTTTCTTGCGGTGGTTGATTTTGAAACCAATACGTTCCAATGCCTACTTATTCACATCGTTTGAAAGTCTAACCTACAAGAGTACAAAAGAGAGTTTGTGTTTTCTGTCATGAACTTGGTACCAGTCCTTGATGGCTAGAGTGCTTCTCACTACTTCGACTAATAGAATGTATAAAGCTAATATCAGAGATGACGATAAAGTAGAGACACAATAAATTATTATATCAATTCGTATCTTACACTCCGGACACAAATTTGTTTTTGAAATTGATAGATTGATATAGAACTAGGCGTTAACCACCAACATTGAAAATAATTAAAAAGAATTAAG
Source organism: Biomphalaria pfeifferi (assembly GCA_030265305.1). NCBI lineage: Eukaryota > Metazoa > Mollusca > Gastropoda > Planorbidae > Biomphalaria > Biomphalaria pfeifferi. The sequence continues at coordinate 641,519 of JASAOG010000254.1, forward strand.
TTGATGTTAATTAATATATCAGGTTAGCCTAGCATTCGACTGTAGGGACTATAATATTGTTGTAACCCTGCCTTGCACCAGTGCTCTAGATGCGCACTAGGGCACTGTTAAACGTAAACAGGAAGACACTAGGAGAGAGAGAATAACAGTGCATCAGGGATTGTGAAGCGTCTGAATGTTTGGAAACTAAGAAGCCAGCTTTTGTGCTGCTTGAAGGTTGTAGAAGGGACCTGGAGCGAAGCGGGGAAGGCTGTCGTTGGTCCACATTCGGGTTAAGTAGCAAATGACTGGTAAATTAGTAGCAAGACTCTGAGGAAGTTGAAGGATATTATGTGTTTGTCCTAGTGAATAAACACCTCTTTATTTCTTGTTAACTGTGTTGAGTTGCCTGCATTTACGTTGAGTGCCTACCCAAGAGTTATAACAATATGTAAAAATAGTAATAATAATATTATAAAATGTTCCCTTAAACTTATGTGATTCCAGAACTAGAATATAGTAAATCCTGTGACATTAATACTTGGCTACTGTCTTGGGCACGTGAAGTTTTTGTGTTTAATAGTTGTGTTTTAATGTATAGAAAATAGTTTGCATTTGGTGCGTTTTGTTGTCTAGAATATTGTGTATGTGTGTGCTTACGTCATCCTTAGTTCGCGCAGGAAAGAGAGCTTTTGGGTTAGCTGATTGTCTGTTTCCCCGTTTTAACCGTACGTAAGTACGTAGGTTTATTAAGTAGGCTGATCTTTAATGTAGCGGCATCGCTAGATCTATTTTTTGTTTTTGTTTCAGGGTGCTAGGCTTGGGGCTATGGGAAAGTATCGCTTTCTCGCCCTTGGGTCGTGTCTTTAGTTAGCACTGTTTGAGGTGTATGAAGTTGCTGTTCTGTAAGGCGCTGAGATGGAGTGTGCGTGTTATTGTTATTTGAACAAGTATTAATGTCTTGTTCACCACCATGAAATTAATACATATGAAATATCTTGTTATGTATCATATTATGTATTATTAAAAATTGTTTGTTTTGATTAATTATTGTTTGATCAATGATTTTGTTCAATCCGGGAACTCAATGCAAGTAAGTAAGCAGCATACCCTAGACGTTTAACTCTGTTAAGAGGTTGTAAAAACATTGACTTTTAAGACACTATTACTTATATGCAGTCCTAACTGAATCAAACGTTTTGACATAATTACTTCATTTAAAAAAAGGTACGATCTTTACATTGGAATGTCTTTACATTTAGATTACTCATTTTTTGTCACACACTAAATTTATCTTAATGGCCGGAGGGGGGCCCACCAAGATGTTCTTGAACCCGGGCCTACGGGTACCTTGCTAAGTCACTGTTTTAAGCGAATACAACTGTTTTTCTCACTCAGTAGCAAAAGTTTTTGTTGCGCAGCGTCCTCCCAAATCAAACATTTTTTGTCTTTTTAAAAGTTAATTATGAAAATTGGAAGTAAAAACATTTGAACATGTTTTAAACCAGATCGAGTTGATCCGAAATTTGCATTTGAAATATTTCCAACGTAGTGTGTGAGAACACTGTACACATGATCCAGTTTCAAGTCCGTAATGGGGGAGTACAAATGACCCAGTTTAAACTCCCTAATAGGGGAGTACACATGACCCAGTTTAAAGTCCCTAATGGGGACCCAGTTTTAAGTCGAGTTGCTGTTCAATTCTAAGTTTGGTTAATGTTCAGTTTGATGTCAAAATAAAACAGTACGTAATTATAGACACCCTTGAAACAAAACAGTAAAATGTGGAGCCTGATGTGTAGTGAAAACATTTACCTTTGTAGAAATTATGATAGTAAAAAAAAAATGGCTTCTTGTTAAAGGCTAGATACAAATATCACTAGAGCTATTAGCGGGGGGGGGGGGGGGGGGGAGGGGTCATAAAGTTGATTGCCGTATGTGAGACTAATGATGAAAGATTCCAAGAGTGTTGCCTCTGACAGCTAAACTTTACATTCAGTGACAACATCGCAACACATTGTCTAGGTCAACAGGTCATCTAGTAGTTAACACGGCCCATCAAGTGTCTACTGGTCCTCACAGCTTTAAAGTTCTCACTTAGTCCCATTACATTCAGGTGGAGGTCAAGTTTGACATTTAAGATCTAAAACGACTTGAAGTCGACTAAGGGAGGTGACTCAAACATAACAAGAAAAACAAAAAAATATATTTTAAAAGCTTATATTTAAGTGTAATTGTATCAATTAGCTTGAATCAGCCATATGTATGATTAACCTAGACATATAAATCTGTGCGACAGAAATATCATGTCTGGACCAGTTGTGAAAGGGGGAGGGAAGAAGGGGGTATCTGTGAATATTTACAAGATCGTTTTTTAAATACTTACAAAAATGTTCACTCAGTGCTCCAGATTCCTCAAGAGAACAAATGAACTTATACCAACACATGATTGGTTTACCTTGTTCAAGATACCAAACAATAATTAATAACCAATAGTTAATTAGCTAATTGGTGAATTTAAAAAAAATTAATTCTTGTGTTGTCAGGTAAAAGAAATAATTGTGCAAAATTTCAGCCTAATTCGAGATAGGGTGAGGGCGAAATTATGGAGTGGATTTTTGCTAGACAGAGTGAGTTGATAGAAGCTTTTTCAAAATGTTATTTAGTATAAGCTATACTGAAGGTACACAGCAACATGGTGATGTATAAAGCTCAAGTGATGCCTGCTACTTGTGTAAGCAGATTTCTAGTTGTATTACTAAAGTAACATTCAATAATTTTTATTACAATAATAGTCTCCAAATGTGGGGGCCTAGTGGAGGTGGAAATTATTTTAAAAAATATTCAAAGCTGTGAAGACAAGAATATACTGGCAGTTTCCTGATCCATTGGTCAGGATAAAAATATCTAAATGTAGTAACCATTGTTTCAATTAAAAACAACTACACAGTTCTCAACAAGACAAAACTAGACTTTTATTATGTAAATGAAACAAAGCACATTAAACAAACATATCCCCCCCCCAAACATTATGAGTTCTAGAATTATCTAAATATTCAGTTGAATATTAAAAGAAGGTGCAGTGAAATGTACACACATTTAAAAGAAACAAAAAAAAACCCATTATACTTTCTTGATGGAAAGAAAATGTTAATATGACCTTCTGACTAGAGACACACAGAAACACACACAGGGTAAAGACTGAGGTGAACACCAAGGATCTAGGATAGGAATCTAAGTCTTTGTACGGTATTCCTAAGAAATACCCAGACTTCACTGAACACAGCCATCAACACTTGTTGAATAAATAAGAACAAAATAATAATGCACTTCTGTGCAAGTCTTGAAACATATATATCTTTTTTGGTTTTGAACACTAGCCCACTGCTAACATTACAAGTGAAGTCTTCAGAAGTACATCTAAGCTGTAGCATTAAGCAGCAACAACAACAATATTTGAACTACATCTCTAATGCTAAATTCAATTTTGAAAATCTGCATAAGGGAATGAAGAGGTATCAATAGACATTCAGTTAAAATGAAATGCTCTGAAATTTTCTGTTTATAAAATTCCTATTCTCTTTAATAAGCTTTGTCCCTTTGATTTTATAATAATAAAATGTATAGCTATAAATTATATATATTTTATATGTTGTTCATGAGATCAGAGAGTACTTGAGTACATTAGCCATGGAAACAGACTGTTCTTGGGTACATATAACATGGGTACAGATATACATCAGTAAACAGTGACATCCTAGTGACATCTCAATAAGAGAAAGGAACTGGCTAGATCTGTGCTGATTTTCTTTTTTTCATCTACTGTACTAAGTTTTCATGCAGTGTGAAACCAGATTCTCTTTAGTCTGCTAGATAATTGCTAAACTTAAGGCTAAGATTTGTGAAGTAAAACACTGAAATACTGCCAAGATGAGCCACTAAGGTTAAAAGTTATACTCAAAATATCCAATCCAGAAAGTTTGGAATCCATCTAACAAATGCTCATGATTTATTTTAGCAAAGTACTGTCAGTGTTGGAGTTTCTATTTTTTTAATGACAGGCAACTTCAAGATAAAAATATGGAAAAAGTCTTGAAAGCAGACAAAAACTATGGTGCATTCAAGTCCATATATCCTCAGATTTCTTTGGCTAAAAGTATTTTAATTATAATTCTTATATTAACTATGTACAATCCAATTAACTTTGTAACAATTTGGCAGCACTGGCCTAGAGAATAAAGTCAATCAATTAAGTTATAGAAACTAAAAAAGTGTATAAGTGCTTCACATCCATAGTTTTTCTACAAATAGTCCAAGAACACTTTTAGTGCCAAAAAAATATAAAGTCACCTCCAGTTCTTCCAGAACTCAAATTGGACGCTATCTTTGTGTAGAAATAAAATGACATTGGGTTTTAGTCTTTGCCTGCAAAGTGCTCAACCTCACTGCCACCTTCACAAGAAATGTCAGAATGTAAACGATGAAATGCAAACATATTGGCTGAATAGTTCTGACCAGGACTGAACAACTTCTTTCACTTGGTCCCTAAAGTCTTACAAACAAATGATTAGTTAACAAAAAAAAAATTCTTTTGGTCATATTCTAAAATTATGGTTGTCAGCAATGTTCCCTCTAAGCTAAGCGCGTGACCGATCGCTTACACGAATTCAGAGCGTCGCTCATACTACACGCCCGATCGCTCACTCCGACGACATCGCCCAAACTTACCGCACGATCGCTCAGAATGCTCACTCCGACCGTCGGAATCCAAAGCCGAAGGTCTTATTCTTTTAGGCCGCAAGGCTCCAGCCCGCCACATCAGAAATGTGGCGCTATAAAAATTGTTTGAAACTTGTTTCTGTTTTTTTGTCTCTTCATATGTGATTATATCTGTGGTAAGTTTCGAACTTTCTTTGTATTTCCGAAATTCCAACTTCCGGGAGTTTCGAACTTCCGAGTTTCCGACTTGGTGTTTATTTCTTAAGTCTTTCATTACGCGCGTATTTGGATTTGTGATTTACTTAGAATTAAGCGTGTCAGTTTATATTAGCATTTATCAGTTAAAAACAATACCCATCTAAGCCATGTCTAAGCGTCAAGCAGACGATTGTTCAGGAAATACAAGTAAGAAGCGATGCTTAGAATTCAAGAAAGAATGGTTGACAGGATGGTCAGTAGCCACAGACTTGCCACATGCCTCAGGACAACACGTGCAGCTGGGTGAAATTTTTGAGTTTTCAGAATCACGTGGTGTTACGTGCAAAATTTGCGTGAAAGCTGGAGCTACCAGCGAATGGACATCAGGGAAAACATGGACAGATTGGAAAGTGGATCATCTAAAAAAACATTTGGGTCAAAAAGCTCGTGGATTCTGTCACGAAACTTAAAAATCAAAGCAGAGGGATTTTAAAAAGCATGCTAACTGAATCAAAAGAAGAGCGTGAAATGAGGAAAGAGATCGCACAGCGACAACAAGCAACCCCAGATGAGGTTAAGATTTTAATAGATAACGTTTTGTTAGCTATTAAAATAAATTCTTCAATGCTGTCAGTTCAGGATATTCATGATAACGTTGGAAAATATGTCAAAATTCCAGAGAGTTGGCGAAGTAAAAACTATGCCTTTGAGTTTAGTGAGTGTGTAAACTCAGTTGTCAAAACTGAAATGTTTACCGAAATAAAGAATGCAGCTTACCACACCTTGATAGTTGATGAGTCGACTGACATATCCGTTTCGAAGATGTTAATTTTATACATGAAATACAGGAATGAAAATGAATCCATCTATAAAACTGTGTTTGCTGGAATCTTGAAGGTAATAGCATGTGATAGCTTATCAATTTTTCAAGCCATTCAGAACTTTTGTATTGAAAACGGGTTTGATTTAAACAAGATGGTTATGTTTACTTCCGATGGAGCTTCAGTCATGCTGGGTAAAAGAAAAGGTGTAGCTGCACTATTGCGACAGTTAATTCCACATTTATCAGAGCAACATTGTATAGCCCATCGGGAGGATTTGGGTTTAGATGATGCATGGAAGAATATACCGTTAATGAAAGAGATAGAAACTTTACTAAGGACCGTTTACACAATATTCTGCAGATCATCTGTTAAAAAGGCAAAATTTGAAGAACTAGCTAAAGCTGCTGATGCAGATGTGATTGCATTTAGACCACTCCATGAGGTTAGGTGGCTATCCAGACATTTCGCAGTGAATGCCTTGGTAAAGAATTATGATGTTTTTCTGCAATATTGCCAAGAAAAAGTGGAGGAAGACAATGATCCTGTTCACAGATATTGCTTGGAGAAGTTAAGTAAACCAGAACTCCATGTAGCAATAGGAATTCTTAATGATGTTCTAGCAGAACTAGCAGAATTGACTAAAATTCTACAAAGAAGTGTGCTTTTAACTGTTGAAGCCTTTCAGTTTGCAAAAGCGAAAATTAAGAAGTTGCGATCGCAGTATCTGAGAGAGAATAAGCATTTCCTTGAAGAAACAAGCATTTTAATTTCTTCATTTATGGTTCCAGTGAACACAACATCAATAATAAAATTTATCCAGCAGGTCTGTGACCATATGGACAGCCGATTTCCAGATGATGAATTAAAAGATTGGTCAGTATTTGAAAAAGACTGTTTCTGTGCTACTTCAAATAAGGAGGATTATTCATTTGGACATGAGCAGATGAAAAGCCTTGCAACCAGATACTGTCTTCTCCTGCAGAAAGATGAAGATATCCTTAAAAAAGATCCCGACGTACTATTCGAAAATTGGTGCTCACAAATTTTGGCGTCAAAAAAAATGTTGCTCATAGACAAAATTTTTCGCTCAATTCATACCACTCCTTAGAGGGAACATTGGTTGTCAGGTAACTATTTTTGTTTTAATCACTCAAATTATGGTAGTTGCATTATTAATTAATTAATCATTTTAAAGTTGTAATATTCTTGCATTAAAAAAAAAATAATTAAAAAGTATGTCTAACCGAAAACTTGCAATTAGAGATTTTAATCTACTAAAATCTATATCAAGTTTGAGTGTTGACTAGTTTTTTATAGTTACCATATTTTAATAATGTCTGTATTAAATAAAACAAAGTCTAAATTGCTAACAACAGAAAAAAAAAAGAATGAGGAACACAATTCTTTGAAAAACTAAAAATGCAATGACAGAATGAGAAACCAAAATGAAAAGTAACACAAAGTGTGGAAATGCAGCTACAAAATATCTAAGAGATTTGCTTTATTAACAGCAACCAGATCACATTTCCTTGAGTGGAAACAACTTAAGGGAACGTTAGAGGATCAACATTTCAATTGAGAAAATCTTGATTGCTGAATTCTGGCCTAACAATGTTTCAAGAAATAGATGTCTGATAAAAGAAATTAAGTGTTAAGGAATTTTGTGCCGTTTTTTTTTTCCTATTTAGTTAACAAATCAGGTTAAAATTCAAATAAAATTCCATGATTAAAAAAGTATTGCAGATAATTTATACCAAAATATGTCAATCAGTTTTAATAAATCTTGGGTTTTGACAAAAAACAATTTGACTTCTAGAACAAAATTTAATAGACAAATTCTGTAGAGTAAATGAAATGAAACACACACACACATTATTGCTGTCTGCATAACAAACTTGTATTATGTCCAAAGAAAACTTTCCCTAGAATCAACGACTGATGGTTCAATAATAAATTAGTTTCACAACTTGCAATGCCGCCACATCATGATGTTGGGTAAGCAAGGGATGCAACTCTCCAGAGAAGGAAGATAATCTCAATTAAATAGCATTATTGCACAATGTTTCCATGCCAACAGGATGAACACAGTTATAGATATCTAATGGGAAGCATGTATTTATTAAATGAGAACAACTGGCAGCATCATTATGACTTGGTTCTGAATCAAGCAGACTTACGTATGGTTTAACATACATAAACAATACTGCTTAGTGAGTATCTACAAGTATCCGTACAATGGCTGTCTTCAACAGATGACACACGAATGTACAAATATATTATTTTGAAATATATACACACATATAAATATAGGTGTGTATACATAAATATATAATATAGGCTACTAAGTGATGTCCTTACTGTGCAATAAACAACTATACGACATGGGCCTTGGGGCTCTATGAGGTCTTCTCAACTGGATTTGGCGAAGAACCACTGCGCAATGGTCTGGAAGACAAGCAAAATGGCCACAAGAACCCAGTCTCTAACTAGAAGGCCGCTAGGCTCAGCCTGAGTAGGGGGCCTGATCTGAATACTCTGCTGATGAACCTGATGGAGCTGGTTGATCTTGACCACAACCTCGCCCAGCACAGAATGCATCTCTTGCTGCATTTTAGCTACCCTAGCTAGCAGCTGGACTTCCTGGTTGACCAGGCTTGACCTGTTCACAGCCACCCTCAAGGAAGGGCTGTTAGATGGGAGGGAAACCACCTCAGCACTAGGAACTGAAGCTCTGAGATTGTGCTGATTGGTAACCTTGAGCATTTCCTCCTTTGTGGGCAATTTGGAAGGACTGGACTTGTCAACAGCGACCACATCATTGCTGCTACTGTTCTTGTTATACGCTTGCCTCCTGAAGTTCTCTGGTGTAGTGGCCCGTCTGTCCACGGTGGAAAGGGATACATTAGGCCTTCGCTGATCTGAGCTAGGACCTGCCTGGCGGTTGACGTGAGAGGCTTCCAAGCTGCTCATTTGATCAGATGGGCTTGACTTCCTGTTTGTGTTTCTACACCGAGCGTCATCAGATTCTGGATGGAAAGAAAACAGATCAATCAAAATAAATAAGTTATTACATTCTTTTTAGACCGTGATGAAAACAATGACTATGTTACAAATTTCCAGGAATTCATTTCAGAAAATCAGACATTATGAGAGAAATTAATTGAAAAAAAATAGATCTAGTCAAAATTATAAATTTTCTGTCTAGCCAATAATTAGTTCAGTTCTGTGGATCTTTATTTGTAGAGTAAATTGATCTAAAGAAATTAAAGCTTATCCTGGATTTTGGCTTACTCTAGATAACGTAAGTAGAATGAGTTTAGGTAACAAAAAACTTCATCTTGGAAGAAAGATGGCTGAATTCAATCAAGGAAGGAAGAAAAAAACAACAACTTAGAATGGGAGGATATAATCAAGGAATGGACTTCTTAAATACCTAGAAGAATCATTTGAAGCAGAGGCATTGTGAGACTCTGATGTAGTGTACTCTTCAGTGATGTAGTGTAACCTTCAGTTATGTAGTGTACCCTTCAGTGATGTAGTGTACTTTTCAGTAATGTGTTCTTCAAAGGAAAAAAAATAGTCAAAAGAAATACCTGCTGCATTATTATCAGACGAGTAGCTGTCATCTGTGACAAGAGCCGAATGTCTGTTGAATGCCTTCAATCTGCCAGTCAAACAAGATGGACCGTGCCAGACTTGTGGTATGTTGTGCACAGTCTGAGTCTGTATGACATAATCTTTCTCATACTGGACACAATCTGTCATTGGATCCCATGGCCTGGCACTGAAAAGTACATTTCCAACACATTACAATGTAAGAGCCAAATTTTATTTGAAACTGAAACTAAAGCAACATAGAACTTCATGTTCATTGAGAACAATGAACAGATATAGAACAAAAGAGAAAAACAAAATAAACCCATTCAGCAAAGTTTGCTCATCAGAACAGAAAAGAAGAAGATTTAAACTTGTATAAAATAGACATTCAAAAAATTTCACAGTGAGCATAGAAAAGTCCTTATTATTGTAAAATACTTTAGTATTTAAGAGACAAGACTGCCGCATTGATCAAAGAGTCTCCATTATGTATTTTACTACAATGCTAAGCTGTAGAAGTATACTTAACTCCATCAAACTAGCCAGAAATAATGATAAAAAAAAACAACAACACACAAACAACCAATACTTGTAAATATACTCAGGTTTAAAATAAAAATAACACTAACATAAAGTTGCGTGCAAGCTAAGTCTAGTCTGATATGAATAGAACAAAGTCTAGAATAAAATATTTTAGATTTAAAAGAATGTGCAAGATTCATTACTCATGAACTGTAGTAATGAAACAAGTAGATACATATGAGCTGTTTTAAACAGGTAGACACATATGAAAAGTTTGAAACAGGTAGGCCCATTGACTCCAGCTTCAGCCTGCTTTTCTTTCTGGGTATGCTCCAATAGCCCTTGATCAGTCAAGGTCATCTGCAAGGCAGCAGTTGTTTAATTTCGGAGTTGTCTCTCCTAGATGAATTACTATCCCTAGTTAACAAGTTTCAGAGTTTAAGTGCCCTATACTTGCTTTTTGCAATCAATTCCCTAGATTTTTTAGATGTTTTAAGTGAATATCCTAACCACTGAAATATCTCACCGCATTCTAAGTGACTGCAAACCAGTTAGCCCATGGCTGTTTATTTGATATTCACAGCTAACTCTTAAATCTAAAAGTTTTTCCCCTATCTGCCACCAGGGGACGTGTTTGGTCGAAGATGGTAGCTCCCCCAAACATTTTGAAACAAGTAGATACATAAGAGCAGTTTGAAACAAGTGGATACATATGAGCAGTTTGAAACAAGTGGATACTTATGAGCAGTTTGAAACAAGTGGATACATATGAGCAGTTTGAAAAAAGTGTATACGTATGAGAAGTTTGAAACAAGTGGATACATATGAGCAGTTTGAAACAAGTGGATACATATTAGCAGTTTGAAACAAGTGGATACATATGAGCAATTTGAAACAAGTGGATACATATGGTACCTACTCAACATGCTTGTACAGCCACTTGTTGGTGGCAGGGTCCAGACAGAACCACTTGGGCACCCACTGAGCATTGGCCTTATGTCTTTCCTTTGCTTCGCTTCTTTGGATCTCTTCCAGCTTGTGTTTCTCCTCTGTGGCAGCGTGCATGTCTTGGTCTATCACAGCAGCACTCACATAACGCCACAACCTGGGAACATGGCATGCAAGCTTTGAATGAGATTGTCATGTAAGCTTTGAATGAGATTGTCATGTAAGCTTTGAATGAGATTGTCATGTAAGATTTGAATGAGATTGTCATGTAAGCTTTGAATGAGATTGTCATGTAAGCTTTGAATGAGATTGTCATGTAAGCTTTGAATGAGATTAAATTGACATGAAATAATGACAAACAACTATGATGAAAGGAATCTTGAGTTATAAAATATGCAGTTATGCTCATCAGCAAGTGCTGTACTCTATGGATACAACTTTTATTGCTATGCTATGTATTTCCCTCAAATCTGACCAATGGCAGTACACACCCAAAGCTCTGGAAATCTTTTTCAGCTCATATACAAACCACATGTTTTGTTAGTGTTTAGAGAATTAGGGACTTATTTTTTAAAGGTTAATATAAATATAGAAATGTGTACAGTAGACAGTAGAAATAGTCATGTGATACACAGAATTATGTCATTTAGAGTAAAACATAAAAATAACAACATCAGCTTGGCTTTGATAGAGAAAACATCTTTTTATAGTTCTAGTGTAATGACTGCCATTTTTGATTCAAGGTTATAGTGATAGGAGGAAGCTGGACTTTTCCCCCACCATCACCCCTAATCTGTAAATAAACATTGTTGAGGCTGTTTTCTATTCAACTTTTTGTTATCGTCCTGTTCATTCTTTCATGTGTAATAACATTAAATAGTAAATTGAGATGTAAACAGCATCTACACCAGCCTAAATTAAGGAAGTTTTGAACAAACTGAATGTACAACAGGTTCACTGTTCAAAAGAAAAATATCCATATTTAACTGTTCAAAACTTATTAGATTTGTGTCTTTTTAACTTTTGTTTTGTTTGTTATTATGTATTGTGTGTTTCCTCACCTTTCAGATTCATTATCTAGCTGCAAGTCAATAGGTACTGTGTATCTAGTTAGACGTTTATTTCTTGTCTCTGGAGATGGGTCCCAAAACACTACTTTTTCCTTATTGAGAAAAAAAAAATAGTTGTTATATTTTGCAGTTTTTTTTTTGGTCTAAAAATAGCACCAAGTGCTCCATAAAACAGTTTCAAATACAGGTATCTGAGATCTTAGTGTTGTTGTTTTATTATTTTTCTTTATATTGAACACATTTGTACAATATATAGTGGGGAGCTAATAATTAATGGATGAAAAAGTAAATAGAAATATATAATTTGACTATTTACACTATGTACAATGACTAAGTAATCATGATAAAAAAGTAACTTTATGTAAAATGGTTCAAATAAAAATACAACAGAAACAAAGAAATATAGCTTTTATGTTGAAATACTATATATATTTAATCTCAGTAAGAACACATAATATCATTTATATATTTCTGTAAGAACATTTATCTATATATGTTTCAGAAAAAGGATAGCTGCTTGGTTATGTGGTATGTGCCTTGGAACGTCACCTCAATGGTCCTTGGGTTTGAACCCTGCCCACCACCACTGACGGCTGTCTTGCGGGAGTTTTATGCTATAAGGTAATAATCCGAAGGAACACCACAATACTATAAAAAGAAAACAAGTTTTGATGGTAATTAAAACAGTTAATGTTAGCTACAACATTCACCCTGTTGGTGAGCTCCTTGATATAAATCTGCTGATCCCAGTGCCCTTCAAATGTACAGAGCACCTCCTGGCCCATGGTGATGCGGCCTGTTATCCTGTTGGCAGACTCTCCATTACCGAAAAATGGCTGAAACATGAAGACACACATCTCTTGAAACAATCAATCCCTTAAGTCTTAAGTCAAGGATTTGCATTTACCTCCCATTCACTAGTACATAAAATAAAACACCTAATTAAATAAATTACATTCAACTCTAGTTTTAAAGAATGACTTCAAACAATTTCTAAACTTTATTATTAAGGTAAGGATCTATACTTTTATCTGAATATTCCAAATGAGAAATTAAAAAAAAAAAGTGTAATATAGAAAAAAATTTATTGTTTTATATTTAAACAAGCTTTTTGTTTCATCTAAATGTTGTATTCTGAATGTTGCAACAGTTTGAACTTTACCTTTAGCTTAAAATCCAGATCACAATGGTATCCAGTTTTAGGACAGTCAATGGATACCTTTCCACCCATTTCCATTGTCAGTGTGCCCAGAAGAATGCCTGTTAACAACAGAGACAAACAATTTGTATTTCATTGGAAACATAGCAACATGAAGCAAAGGCTGAAGTTCAATTGGTGCTAGACTTGAGGAGAAACTTTTACATCTTAAAATAGTGATGTGGAAATCAGGATAAAATATTATTTCTAGGTTAGGTCTAAATTAGGAGTAGATGAAATATTCTTGTTTAAATACATTAAGCTTTTTTTAATAGACACATTTTTAATATGTTGTACCTTTGTACTTGGAAAAATGCAACATTCACATCATACATTTTGTTTAAAAAACTTATTTCATTTTTTTATCATAGTTTTTCAAACCTACATTGCATTCAACCTAGGAACAATCAAGTTGCTTATTGGTGTCATATACATAATAATGATGGCAATATCTCCTGATTTTGAAGATGCAGGTTAAATGCAGCATTTCACATGATTATGCAAACCCAGTTGTGACCTGCATATTTTGTCACATCTAATTGCAGACACAGCCATTGTCTGCCAGAAGTCTATTTTAATTTTCTTTTATCTTTCTGCACCTGTCTTCCACAAGGGCTTTTCTTTGAGTCTCAAATGTGTGCCCTGTGGCTTTAGTGAGAGCTTTCCAACTGCTTCTTTCAGAGGCCATCTGCTGCCAGCTACTTTCCTCTATGTCAGTGAGGGCAGAATGGAACTATAAAGATCAACTCATTTACATATCAACACAACAAAAATCTGAAATTAATGAAGAAAAAAAATGAAAGTGATATTTTCCTTGAAGACACAGGGCAGGTGATGTAAGTTTGTGAACAAGAGGTCAAGGCAAGTTGCTAACAGTGGAGTCATGATGACAGTTTAATCATCCACTGTCTTGACTTTTGTTCTACAGATGTTTATTTTATTACCCATCAGGGTTGGAAACAGGGATGCATTGAAATTCCAAATGGAAAATTCCAGCCTCTATTGAGATTTTCCACTCCAAACTTTAGGTTTAATCTCCAAGCACTTTACTACTCAGATACTACCATAACTCTTTGGCTCTGCAACAACACACAGGACGTTGATTTAAAAAAAGGGGAAAAAAGTCCAACCAACGCTGGGAGCATCGGCTAATTCAAATTTATTTTTTTTGTTTCTATTTCTCCAATTATTTTTTTTTATTGCTTAATTTTTTATCTAGAATAGTTTCCCTTTCTAAACATCCGGAATTTCCTTCATTTAACGTGTTTTTATTTTGTACGAAGTTTGTAAAGAGATTACATTTATTTTTTCTGTGTGCGTGTTTTTTTAACATGGAGCTTCAAAGAGGCCATATAAACTTTGGGTATTAGTTTACGTGACTAGAAACGCTAAATCAGGTTTCTCTTATATTTTAAGAATATGCAGAAAAAATTGCAGATTACAAATATGTAATTTGATTTCCTCGGAGATAAATAGTTTTTAAAATATAAATTTTTAAGTTTTATTTCTTATTACCATATATTGTCATTGGAAATACGCCATTTTGGTTTTAAGCCTTAATACTAGACTATCTCCCTTGAATTACTTGCCAACATTTTTCTGTTGCTGTTTTGTCTTTCTTTCTAGCAGCTATTAGTAGTATTAGATCTAATATTAAAATTTATTTAAAATGATAGCATGAGAACAAAAAAATCTCTTTAAAAAAGTTATTAAAAAAATGAAGAAACAACTTCATCAATTTATTATTAACATTTTTTTAGACCTTCATTTCAGTAAATACATTTAAAAATGCATAAGTTGACAGCATAAGAATAGAAATCTCTTTTTAAAAAGTTATTGAAAAAAGAAGAAACATTAAAAACAACATGGTGGTCAGTAAAGGTATCTGGGCATCTAAACTATTACCAAACTTTGTAGATCTAAAAAAATTTTTGATAAAGAAGTATAATAATTCAGATGACAGTGATTTTGTTTCATCTGATGGTGATATTGATAAATCTAATTATATAGATCTAGATCTAGTAAATTAATTTATAGATCTAGGGCTAGTAATGATGAAGTTTATCAGCTGATGAAGCAGCTCCACCCCCAGCTATTGTTCAATGTAGATCTAGAACTAGTTTAGCTGTCTCTACATCATCTAGATCTAAATCTAATCAGATAGAGGTAGATCTCTAGATCTATCATCTAGGCACTGAAACAGATCAATTTCAGATTTGTTCCACCAAGAAATTGGGTTGTCAACCTAGACTTAGTCAGCACTGCATCTATTGAGCTGGAATGTTGTTGTTTTTTCATTGACAATCACATTGTTGATAGTCTTGTCAGCAAAATAAATGGCTATGCTGACCATTGGATTAAATTGAACACCCCTGCTAGAATAAGATCCATTTTCAGAGAATGGAGACCTATAACTATAAAGAAAGACAGAGTATGTAAACACTGTAGGTCAGGGAGAACGGTTTATGTTTGCGCTGGATGGGAGTCGAACCCACACATTCATATTGACTGCTTTCATAAATATCACAACTAGAAGGAATTTTTATATACTAAGAACATGAAGAACTTTAGAAGAAAATACTATAAATATATATATGCTGTACAGTTGGACTAGTTTTAGGGTAAAAGTGTTTTGTTCCAAGATTGTTGCTTTTTTTATGGGCTTTTTCTTTAAAGTAGTGACATTGGATTATTAGTTCCAGTTTATTATTTTTTGCATCTATTGCTGTTTCTTCTATGGTATTCTGTAAACAAATGGATAAAAATGTGAAAAAAAGCTATTTGGATTTAATTTGAACAATACATTTCTTTAAACATGCACTTGGATGGATATTTTCAATGTCAGTTGGCAACATGATTTGCAAACTAGAAAACAAGAAATGGAAAGAGCATCCATTTCTCTTTAATTCTATATCAGATTTATTATTTTCCAATAATAAATAAAAAAGTTATACAAGTTATATCAAAGCAAAGTAGCGCACTCTGAAATGACGAAAAAATTAATTCCGTCCAAAAGTGGAAAATAATTCCGAAGTAATTCCGGAGTCAAAGAGTTAATAGGAAACACAAATTCTATCGAACAGAAACAGATCCTAACCTTTGCAATGAGCGTAGGGCATGGTCATCAGGTAGTCCTCACCGCGTTCCAAGAAGGTTAAAGTCGCTACACCTTCTAAGATGGCTGAGATGGAATTGCCTGCAATAGTCCAAACAATAAAAAAAATAATGTAAGCTATGTTCACTACAAGTTACAATCTAAACAAGCAGGTGAGTTTAGTAGAGCTCAGAAAGCATGGTTTATAATGTTGCAAGAGAAATACAACAACTAATAGGCCCCCAAGCTAACTTTGTTCCAGCATTTGAAAAATCTCAATATTTCTATCCAAATTTTAACCCGAGACTTAAACTACATCGTAATATTTCCTAACAAATGAAATGAAATCTTGATTATAGGGACCATTTAAGTTTCAAGTAAACAGACAAGACCAAATGACTAACCATAAAATTTAGACTTGGCAAGAATACATCCATTAATATTAAAGCCATCATGTCTGTTGGTTACATGGAAAGCAGAGATGGGAGGATGATGAGATATCTGAGGAAAAAACATTCAAAAACCTTTTTAAGCTGTTTATTTAAATCTACTCAAACCAAAACAAAAACTTTTTTTTCAACAATAAGTGCATTCACAAATGAAGAAGTTAGTTCTTACTTGTTCTGCCACATAGAAGGTTCTACTTTTAGTCTTTGGGTGAAACCAGTAACACCTGAGTGTCTCTCCAATGATTGGATTGTAAGGTTTTTTGAGACCCTGAAAACCAAATTTTGTTAAAAAGGGGATTTACAATATATGAGATAAATTAAAAACTAGAATATTTACTTCAGTATTAGATCTCCAGGATAAAGGTGCTGAGATAGATAAATAGATCTACTGATACTAATGAACAGATAGATCTACTGATACTAATGAACAGATAGATCTACTGATACTAATGAACTATCAGGAAATTGTTCACAAGCTGGCATTACAAGATATGAAGATCCATTAAATATTTACTTTAAAGAATGAAGAATCAACACAACAAATTAAATGATTAACAAGCTTAGCTAAATCATTCTCTTTGTGTGAGTTTCTGACTTTCAAACAAAGTTGGTTGCACAAAATAAAACTTGGTTACAACTTGTTTTTATGTGAAGTGAATCAAAAAAATTATTTCTAGAGCCAACACATTGTAAAAATACAGCTGACATCACTACAATACTTCTGTAAACCCACTTAGTGTGTATATATATATATATATATATATATATATATATATATATATATATATATATATATATATATATATATATATACATATACATATATACTTAGATCTTTTTAGTTGTATTAGGATGAACTTACTTTTGGTTTCTTGTAAAACCCAGACAAGTACCACCTAACTACCATCTTCATTCTCTCCAGAGCTGTCTCTTGTTGTACAGCTCTACAACAAATGAGGTGGGTGGAGAGAAGGAGGCACATTGGTTAATTAATGAATAATGACTGCTAGCTACAACATATATATTGCCTACAGAATGAACAAAAAAACAACCTTAAACTAAAAATAATATTTCTGTGCAATTAGAAATATTTTTATCAATTGTTTTTGTTTAGTACAATTTCATGCTTTTAGCATTCTTAATGCGCTATCATTTGTCTGGACCAGTTAGGAAAGGTTGGAGGAAGAAAGAAGGTGGGCATTTGGGTTAATTACTTTTTTAAAGGCATTATATATATTTAAAAAAATTGTATTAACTCAAGAGATCATGTCTCCTAAAGACAATATGCTAACCACTGTGTCAGTGAAGTACTTATGAAAAAAGGTTTTATAGTTATCTATTGTTTGTTTCAAACTTTTAAGCAAAATATAAATGGGACTAATTTAACATATATACAATCACATCAGTCAAGTATAATTTCTTTCCTTTGTTTGATATCAAACAAAATAATTAGGTTCCAATAGTTAATTAACTATTTGGTTAATTTTAAAAATAGATTCTTGCTTTGTCGGGTACAAGAAATAATTGAGTTGATATTAGCTTTGTAAATAAGAAATGAGATGAAATTTTAACAAAAAGTAAATATTTCAAAGGACAACCTGGAGTATCCTTGAAGATCAAATAAGTAATGATATCTATTACTAAGTAAACAAAACAATGCAATGACTTACTCTGATAAAATGTCAGCATGGTAGTAATAATCAGTGAGCTTATCCAAAAAAGATCTGGGCTCCAAAATAAATGTTGGAAGCACAACCTTAGATAAATCCATACCTGGTCTCACCTAGTTCAGTAGAAATACAATGGCCTAGAATAAGATATATTAACATAGCCAAGGTCTGATTATTTGATTCTGAAATCATTCAATATCTGTTACTAGTACTACACAACTTTTGTGTCACTAAACATGGACATTTTGACTTATTTGTTATTTTAATAATCATAAATATTTCTTGTTTAATATAGATTCCATTTCAACAAAGTGAACATAGCAATGTACATTTTTATTTTGTTATTTTAATAATCATAAATATTTCTTGTTTAATATTGATTCCATTTCAACAAAGTGAACATAGCAATGTACACTGTTTCACTAACAACCCACGCACACTGACCTGTTTCACTAATGTCCATATCAAACTTTTGTTTTCTTCATCCACCTCTTCTGTCTGGCAGGCATCACCTTGCTAAAGGCAAAGATCAAAATAGAGTTTACATTGATCTGCATAAAAACATGTTGAAATGTTGGAATCTTTCATGAGAAGCACATACCGGGTGTCCCAAAAATGCATACACAGTTTAAATAATTGTGAACAGGTGGATTGGACAAAATGGCTCTGTTGAATATCCTCCCGGTTCAACAGACTTCACACAACTAATTTTTTTTCTTATGGGGATACTGAAAAGTCTATTCCATGAAACCAGTGACAGTCAATGAAATGAGAGAATGTCCTGACCATGAATGTGCCAAAATACCAAGGGAATTGTTTCAAGATATGTGCGACTCCATTGCTTTGTGTTGTCAGCAGGGTCTGGATCAAAATGGATGTCAGTTTAAAAACAGGCAGCGAACACAAACAATTAAAAGATGCTTGTAAATATTTTCACAGTTTTGAAATAATAAGATTATGATAAATTTCAAGTTTACAATTATTTTTAATGTGAATACATTTACTTTTTTGACACCCTGTAGATTCATTTTTATAAATAGTTAATAATGTTGCATTTTGTAGAGTTTATTCAGAATTTCCAAATCTAAGTCAAACTATTTAATATTTAATCTTGTAGCTTTAAGATTCTTATAAAACTTCCTTTTTTTTTTTTAACATAAAATATTGCAAAATGTAAATAAAATTTGAAATGCTTGCAGTTTTTACCTGTCCAAGTTCTTCCACTTCATTGGATACATAGACAGTCTCCTCCACTTTAGGAACAGCTTGAGGCCTTTTCTCTTCTTCTGCCAGTTCAAAGTCTGACTCACTTAAACCCATACTGGAGTGATCTGAACAAACAAATCATCTTTATATAATCAATGCTAACAACAACACTGACCCTCCAGTGACAACAAGAGGATCAACCCAATCAATAGAACCTACACAAGCAGCAGTTAGGTGATCAACAGAACCTACATAACAGCAGTTAGGTGATCAACAGAACCTACATAACAGCAGTAAGGTGATCAATAGAACCTACTCAACCTACATAAGCAGCAGGTTGGTGATCAATAGATCCTACACAAGCAGCCTTTTGGTGATCAACAGAACCTACATAAGCAGCAGTTAGGTGATCAATAGAACCTACTCAACCTACATAAGCAGCAGTTAGGTGATCAATAGATCCTACATAACAGCAGTTAGGTAATCAACAGAACCTACATAACAGCAGTTGGGTGATCAATAAAACCTACACAACAGCAGCTAGGTGATCAATAGATCATACACAAGCAGCAGCTAGGTGATCAATAGAACCTACATAACAGCAGTTAGGTGATCAACAGAACTTACATAATAGCAGTAAGGTGATCAACAGAACTTACATAACAGCAGTAAGGTGATCAACAGAACTTACATAACAGCAGTTAGGTGATCAACAGAACCTACATAAACAGCAGTTAGGTGATCAATTGAACCTACATAACAGCAGTTAGGTGATCAACAGAACCTACATTAACAGCAGTTAGGTGATCAATAGTTCCTACACAACAGCAGTTAGGTGATCAATAGTTCCTACACAACAGCAGTTAGGTGATCAATAGAACCTACATAAACAGAAGTTAGGTGATCAATAGATCCTACAAAAGCAGCAGTTAGGTGATCAATAGATCCTACATAAGCAGCAGTTAGGTGTACTTGCAGATAGACTTGATACTAGATCAAAAATCATTTGAATACATTGGTAGTGTTCATTAAACAATTGATTCATATCAAAGAACACAGATCTTGTGACATCCTCATAATAGGATATAGAGTCACTCAGTAACAAATGTTTTTTACAATTTATTATCACTCATGTTAAAAATATATATTTTTTTTTAATTAATTTTTTAGTAGTTGTATTAATTAGTTTGGATCAGTCACGTATTCAAATTTGTAATAGTTCTAGACTAACATCAATAAATCTGCACAATTACTAATATTTTTTAACCACTCTTTTTGTTTAGCGCAATTTCATGCTTTTAGCTTTCTGAATATGCTATGATCCTATCACTTGTCTGGACCAGTTGGAATGGGTTGGGGGAGAAAGAAGAGATAGATAGGTGATAGCGTTTAAAAGAAATAATTGTGCAAAATTTCATCTTGATCCTAAAGTGGGGATGGGAGAAATAATAAACTCTTTTACCAGACAGACTGAGTGACAGACATCAGCTTTGTAAAAAGAAGGATGCTTGCTGTCTCATACCATACTATCATTCAGGTGAAATGGAAAATCAATAAATCTAGTGTGATTACTCAATTATTCAATACGAGATAAAAAAAAAAAAGTAGATCTCATGTGATAACCATGTAGTTGATTTCTAGAATGTGATGAGGCCTTAACAAAGATATTGATAGTCTGGAAATTGTGATGTTTTTAAAAGCAAACGTAAACATTGGGAGATTGTTTTGATAATAGGTTTAATGAACTATAGGAATGAACAAAATTCCAGCGTTTATAATAGGTTTAGTGAACTGTAGGAATGAACAAAATTTCAGCTTTGATAGTAGGTTTAGTGAACTATAGAAATGAACAAAATTGCAGCATTTATAATAGGTTTAGTGAACTATAGGAATGAACAAAATTCCAGCTTTGATAATAGGTTTAGTGAACTATAGGAATGAACAAAATTCTAGCTTTGATAATAGGATTAGTGAACTATAGGAATGAACAAAATTCCAGCTTTGATAATAGGTTTAGTGAACTATAGGAATGAACAAAATTCCAGCTTTGATATTAGGTTCAGTGAACTATAGGAATGAAACAAATTTCTAGCTTTGATAATAGGTTTAGTGAACTATAGGAATGAACAAAATTCTAGCTTTGATAATAGGATTAGTGAACTATAGGAATGAACAAAATTCCAGCTTTGATAATAGGTTTAGTGAACTATAGGAATGAACAAAATTCCAGCTTTGATATTAGGTTTAGTGAACTATAGGAATGAACAAAATTCCAGCTTTGGTTCTTAAAAAAAAACAATACAATTATTAATTATTTTTTATCAGTATTTTGAAAAATCATTAGATTGAGATATTCTACATGAACTTTATATGAAGAACCTATGTATATATTTCATACAGCTCAAAGCAACTTTCCTGGCCTCTACTGCTTCAAGGCTTGCCATTACAAATGATTTTAAAAGCCTGACAAGTTAATCTATTTGTGTATCACAACTATTAGGGGACAAAGTGACCAAACTATGTAGTCTACTCACCATCATCATCACTAAAGTGTTCTACTATGTCCTCTGACTCTTCCACAGCCTCTTCAGTATCATCAGCCAGGCTAGAGTTGAGATCTGAGGCCAGAGTGCTGGACAGATCAGTGGCCAGGCTGTGAGACAACTCAGGGGAGAGAGCCACAGACAGATCATTGGTGATGTCATTTGGCCTGGAGGTTGTTCTCTTAATCAGGCTAGTGCAGCGTAGTGCTAGCTCGAGTCCATCCATCCAACATTTACCTGAAAGAAACGTTTTCAATAAGTGACTTCAACTCTTCTACAGAATGAGAGTTGCCTTGGACAAAGATATTAGATAATAGGAAGCGTGGTCGAGAGGCCAAGTGCGCTTGAACTTGGCTTGGCTAGAAGGGGGCTCGAGGTTTGACACCTGACTCGGGCAGAGTTGTGTTTACTGAGCGCGCCTAAAGGCAGCACGGAAAACCAACTCCTAGATACCCCCTCCCCACTGGTCCACAAATGAGATTGGACCAAAAGCGCTCTGAGCATGCTATAAGCATGAAAGTAGCGCTATATAAAAGCTATAATAATAATAAATGAGAATTTGAAGAGATTCTACCTTGATTCTCTGAAGGAGCGCGAAAGATGGCATAGGACATTGGAAGTGGCTGTACAAATGCTCCAATTGTTTCTCCCTTTGGACCCTGGAGAATCACAAAATGGAAATAGTAGAAAATTATTCCTCTAATTAATTAATTAATTGGTTAATTTTTTTAAAAATTCATGTTTTGTTAGGAACAAAATAATAATTGTGTGAAGTTTCAACTTGATCCAAGACTGGGAAATGAGAGAAATAATGTGCTCAAAATGTGTACTAGACAGACAGAAAGACAAAGTGAACTGATGTATAGGATTGGAGAAAAACACTAACTACATTCAAACTTATAAGTGACTAGCATGTATCTTTTCTGGTCCAATAGGGCCAAACATATACAAGTGACTAGCATGTATCTATTCTGGTCCAATATGGCCAAACATATACAAGTGACTAGCATGTATCTATTCTGGTCCAATAGGGCCAAACATATACATGTGACTAGCATGTATCTATTCTGGTCCAACAGGGCCAAACATATATAAGTGACTAGCATGTATCTATTCTGGTCCAATATGGCCAAACATATACAAGTGACTAGCATGTATCTTTTCTGGTCCAATATGGCCAAACATATTCAAGTGACTAACATGTATCTATTCTGGTCCAATATGGCCAAACATATACAAGTGACTAGCATGTATCTATTTTGGTCCAATATGGCCAAACATATTCAAGTGACTAGCATGTATCTATTTTGGTCCAATATGGCCAAACATATACAAGTGACTAGCATGTATCTATTCTGGTCCAATAGGGCCAAACATATTCAAGTGACTAGCATGTATCTTTTCTGGTCCAATATTGCCAAACATATACAAGTGACTAGCATGTATCTATTCTGGTCCAATAGGGCCAAACATATACAAGTGACTAGCATGTATCTATTCTGGTCCAATAGGGCCAAACATATACATGTGACTAGCATGTATCTTTTCTGGTCCAATAGGGCCAAACATATACATGTGACTAGCATGTATCTATTCTGGTCCAATAGGGCCAAACATATACAAGTGACTAGCATGTATCTATTCTGGTCCAATAGGGCCAAACATATACATGTGACTAGCATGTATCTATTCTTGTCCAATAGGGCCAAACATATACATGTGACTAGCATGTATCTATTCTGGTCCAATAGGGCCAAACATATACATGTGACTAGCATGTATCTATTCTTGTCCAATAGGGCCAAACATATACATGTGACTAGCATGTATCTATTCTGGTCCAATAGGGCCAAACATATACATGTGACTAGCATGTATCTATTCTGGTCCAAACATATACAAGTGACTAGCATGTATCTATTTTGGTCCAATAGGGCCAAACATATACAAGTGACTAGCATGTATCTTTTCTGGTCCAATATTGCCAAACATATACAAGTGATTAGCATGTATCTTTTCTGGTCCAATATGGCCAAACATATTCAAATGACTAGCATATATCTTTTCTGGTCCAATAGGGCCAAACATATACAAGTGACTAGCATGTATTTATTCTAGTCTAATATGGCCAAACATATACAAGTGACTAGCATGTATCTATTTTGGTCCAATAGGGCCAAACATATACAAGTGACTAGCATGTATCTTTTCTGGTCCAATATGGCCAAACATATTCAAGTGACTAGCATGTATCTATTCTGGTCCAATATGGCCAAACATATACAAGTGACTAGCATGTATCTATTCTGGTCCAATAGGGCCAAACATATACAAGTGACTTGCATGTATCTTTTCGGGTCCAATAGGGCCAAACATAAACATGTGACTAGCATGTATCTATTCTGGTCCAATAGGGCCAAACATATACAAGTGACTAGCATGTATCTATTCTGGTCCAATAGGGCCAAACATATACATGTGACTAGCATGTATCTATTCTGGTCCAACAGGGCCAAACATATATAAGTGACTAGCATGTATCTATTCTGGTCCAATATGGCCAAACATATACAAGTGACTAGCATGTATCTTTTCTGGTCCAATATGGCCAAACATATTCAAGTGACTAGCATGTATCTATTTTGGTCCAATATGGCCAAACATATACAAGTGACTAGCATGTATCTATTCTGGTCCAATAGGGCCAAACATATACAAGTGACTAGCATGTATCTATTCTGGTCCAATAGGGCCAAACATATACAAGTGACTAGCATGTATCTATTCTGGTCCAATAGGGCCAAACATATACATGTGACTAGCATGTATCTTTTCTGGTCCAATATTGCCAAACATATACAAGTGACTAGCATGTATCTATTCTGGTCCAATAGGGCCAAACATATACAAGTGACTAGCATGTATCTATTCTGGTCCAATAGGGCCAAACATATACATGTGACTAGCATGTATCTTTTCTGGTCCAATAGGGCCAAACATATACATGTGACTAGCATGTATCTATTCTGGTCCAATAGGGCCAAACATATACAAGTGACTAGCATGTATCTATTCTGGTCCAATAGGGCCAAACATATACATGTGACTAGCATGTATCTATTCTTGTCCAATAGGGCCAAACATATACATGTGACTAGCATGTATCTATTCTGGTCCAATAGGGCCAAACATATACATGTGACTAGCATGTATCTATTCTTGTCCAATAGGGCCAAACATATACATGTGACTAGCATGTATCTATTCTGGTCCAAACATATACAAGTGACTAGCATGTATCTATTTTGGTCCAATAGGGCCAAACATATACAAGTGACTAGCATGTATCTTTTCTGGTCCAATATTGCCAAACATATACAAGTGATTAGCATGTATCTTTTCTGGTCCAATATGGCCAAACATATTCAAATGACTAGCATATATCTTTTCTGGTCCAATAGGGCCAAACATATACAAGTGACTAGCATGTATTTATTCTAGTCTAATATGGCCAAACATATACAAGTGACTAGCATGTATCTATTTTGGTCCAATAGGGCCAAACATATACAAGTGACTAGCATGTATCTATTCTGGTCCAATATGGCCAAACATATACAAGTGACTAGCATGTATCTATTCTGGTCCAATAGGGCCAAACATATACAAGTGACTTGCATGTATCTTTTCGGGTCCAATAGGGCCAAACATAAACATGTGACTAGCATGTATCTATTCTGGTCCAATAGGGCCAAACATATACAAGTGACTAGCATGTATCTATTCTGGTCTAATAGGCCCAAACATATACAAGTGACTAGCATGTATTTTTTCTGGTCCAATATGGCCAAACATATACAAGTGACTAGCATGTATCTATTCTGGTCCAATATGGCCAAACATATACAAGTGACTAGCATGTATCTATTCTGGTGTAACCTCAAATTTGGGTAAATGGAAACATTCCTTTTTCTATACTTACACTTACAAGGAAGAAAATGTTCAGACAAATAAAAGACTTTTTTTAAAAAAGTAATTTTGAATTCCCTGTATTCCATTCCACATAGAGAGGACATCAGAATATTATTATTATATTATTGACACTTCATATTGTCTCATCAAGGACAAGTACAGATAGAAGATTTGGACAGATTCCCTTCACTCTAGTTCAATAACAGTATTTAGAATGAAGGTTTCTCTTTCTGGATTGAGATTAAATCGTCAGTGTGAGTTAGGTGACAGAAACATAATGTAGCACCAAAATTGAGTAGTCTTCTTAAGAATAGCTCACCTCCAGGATTCTATGCCCGAAGATTTTTTAAAACATAAAATAATGTGTCCATTGCTAAGAAGCTTGATCTTTGGTTGAAGGGACATATTTTTGACACTTTATTTTCTCTGATCTAAGGTTGAAGGGCTATATTATTGACACTTCATATTGTCTTATCTTAAGTTGAGGGGGCCATATTATTGACACTTCATATTGTTTGATCTTTGGTTGAGGGGCCATATTATTGACACTTCATATTGTCTGAAGGGCCATATAATTGACACTTCATATTGTCTTATCTTAGGTTGAGGGGGCCATATTAGTGAAACTTCATATTGTCTGAAGGGCCATATTATTGACACTTCATATTGTCTTATCTTAGGATGAGGGGGCCATATTATTGACACTTCATATTGTTTGATCTTTGGTTGAGGGGCCATATTATTGACACTTCATATTGTCATATTTTAGGTTGAGGGGGCCATATTGTCTGGAGCTTGAGCCAAACAGTTGTTGTAACCCAACTAATAGTAGCATGTATCACTAGATCTAGCCTTTCCTTACTTTTGTAGCCCAGATGGACTGATCCAGTGGGTGAAAAAGCTTGAAACAAAAACCTTCTTTCTTGGATGGCCGCTGCAAGAGGTGACAAGTATTCAGAAGGATTGTACCCACCCAGTGGCCTGTCTGAGAAAAGTCAAGATAAAAAAAACATAATTAGATAAGCAGGTAAGCAAAATGGATCAAGGACAATTAAATAGCAAACAACAAAATTTTTCAATGTCTGAGTCAACCACATTTACCTGAGATAGTGTAATTTATTGCATGTTGCTTAACACTGTCTAGCAGAATGCTTTCTTTTTAAACAGTGGTTCTATAACTATGATAAATTCAGCATTTGTTGAATAGGAGAAAATCAAGTATCAGAGTTGTCAGCTGTACTTAAAATACACATTGTTTATGATACGGGGATCCTTCTAATTGTTTAGGTATAATGCTAACAAATTTAGAGCATTTAAATTGTAAGTTTAAATTCCTTTTTGTTAAACCCAATCAATGAAATCATTTAGAACTAAACATAGACTATAAAAAAAATAAAATAAAATAAACCTCTAGGCAAGAGTTCATAGCTAATGGTGATAAGGGTTAAGGGAGAAATTAAAATGTATACTAGTATCTCATATTGCATTAGAAAATGGAAGGTCAGCAACTGGAAACAGCTATCTAGGGAGGTAGCATTAGGTAAAAATGATATTTTATAATTTTTAAAAGTTTAAAATTTTAACAGAGAAAGGGAACCAATATTAAAAAAAAATAAGACAGTTTGTGTGGAAACACAAACTCAAAATCGGCCCCCGAAGTGGTCTACCTAGAGTCTTCATCAGGATTCGAACACGGGACTTCCGGTTCCAAGAACTTTACCCCTCAGCCACAGCATCTTCATATATTCATTTAGCGTACACTTATATTTTAAAAAATAATAATAATTAACTTTATCTATACATTCAAAATTAAAACGTTACAATGTAATAAAGAGAAACTAAAAAAGATTTATTCTTCTAACAAAATTAGATAAATTGTAACACGAAAAAAAAAATTCTTGACCTACTTTAAGCTACAATTGTGTTCAAATTACTTAACAAGACTTTCCCAATCGCCAAAAAAAATTAATATCTCCATTGTCATTTGTCATACAAACTAGACATAGATCTAGCTAGATCTAGACCTAGTTTTAGAACTAGAACTAGATATAGAATCTTGATATAGAATGTACTATAGCTAGACTAGAAATCGTATGAATTTACACATTTAATCCTCAGACTACTAGTCCTAGGCCAATGTTATAATCATAAATAGTAGGCCTTATGTAACTGGTTAATGGTGTACTATGCTGTTTGTATCCGATTCATTTCTTAATGTGATACTATTATTTACATAATAAATAAATCTGCACCCCTAAGCTTCCAGAAGAAAATTTTGTTCAAATTATCAATACATTTATAAATATATATTATAAATATATCTAGATCTGGGCTCTATTTAGACTTATTTAGACTGTCAAGTGTAGGCCCCTATAATGAGGATGTCAAAACTTTGCGCTATAAAAGTAGTTCTTTATTTTTTAAACTTATAACTAAAACGAAGTTCGTATCAAAATTCTTTTTTAAAAACAACATTTGAATAAGTGTTCTATTCAATTAGTTAATAAATGGAAAATATATAGAATGATCCATTAACACTTTTACCATTGTGACCTTAGATGCAAATTTTTTGTACCAATGCCCGAATCTATGAATGAAGCTTGGGTTATAAATGAAGAAGTCCATGACCTTTAAAAAAAAGTTACCTCCCCTGAAGTTTTTTATTGAAAAGTGGTGTAATTTTTTGAAAAATCTGCTTGCATATATAATTTTGAAAATTAGATGGTTCACTTTCAGTAACGAAAAAAGTAGCAGTTGCATCAGAACTTTGAATGAATTAAGCTATCATGATGTCCGATATTCATTTTCTATTCTAGTTTCTGAGGTCTTAACGGGACGCACAGACGGACTTACAGGCCACACAAAACTAATAGCGTCTTTTTGGGGTCGCTAAAAATTGGAACCCAGAGAACAACTCATTATCAAACAAGTTGCTAAAATATTTTTTAAAAAAAGACACAACCTCACCTTCATCTTCTCACTTTTATAAATAATTAACATCGCTGGCTTACAGACACACCACAACTTGGTCCAGCCTTTCAGTGTCCCTCTGACTTTGAGCCAGTCGGCCATCAACACAAAGGACTGGTCTGAGGCTGAGTTCATGATTTCTCTGGCCACTTCCTTCTTCTGACTTCGATAACTTTTCTTCTTCTCCTAAAACAAATATCAACCAGTTAGGATAGAATCAATACATCTGTATAACATACACAGAATACTACACACAAAACAAACCAGTATCAAAATCACTTAGGTCAAATATCCAGATAGTTCAGTGCCAGAAGTTTGGATTCATAGCATTTTTCCAACAAAAGACAATACTTGAATTAGGTGAAGCAGTCTGAGCATACAGTGTTCCAGACTTTGGACAGTTTGCTTTATCAAAACAACTGCACATTGAATGTTCAATGAAGCAACACCAATGTGCTTCCTGGCTTCATGTTTCTATGCAGTCCATTCATGTGTGACCCATTGTGTTCATTGACACCCTAGATCCACTTGGTTCTACAACTGCATTGACACTTCACTCACAATGGAACTACACAAGTCAAAACTAGACAAACATGTACACAGCTTGACAATGGTCATGTGACAAGTGAAACGTAGACAGAATGACAGGAGGAAAAACTACACAATATTTGTAAAACATCCTCCATGTCAACCCCTACTAAAGAGAAAGATGATTGCCACAACAGTGCTAGTAAATGTAAGCATGCTAAACAGTTAATGATATAAACAATGAACTATCTCAACCACATTAAATATTAGTTAATGACAATTTAAAAAAAAAATCTATTACTGAAATCTTTTAAAGAGCAAAAGCTCTGGTGAAGAATGAGCTTCAGTTTTTACAAAGGTTATATCAATTCACTCTGTCTATCTGTCTGGTAAAATGTTTGTACATGTTATTTCTACTACACCCAATCTCAGATTGGAATTTTGCATAATTATTTCTTGTATATGACAAAACAAGAATTAATTTTTTTTCAAATTTTAAAAATTAGTTAACTATTGGTAAATAATTATTATATTTTGGTACCAAACAAGGGAAAGAAATCATACTTGATATGTGGTGGCTTTGTATAGAGAAGTAGATCTTGGCATAAAGGTTTGAAACTAACAATAGATAACTTTAAAATCTTTTATTTTTGTAAGCACTTTGCTAGCACAATGGTTAGTGTATTGATTTTTAATTCAAGTCAAACAAACATTTTTTTAAATTTAGAAAATGTATTTAAAAAGCAATCACAGTAACATTCACACAGATACCATGTTCTTTGCCCCCATCTCCTTTCCCCTCTTTCCTAACTGGTCCAGAGAATTGATAGGATCATAGTGAATTGAAAAAGCTAAAAAAAAAAAGAATTTGGAAAAAGATTAACTATCATTAGTCTACTAGATCTATAAAAATTCAATTACATGACTGATCCAAACCAATTGATACAATTACACTAAATATAAGCTTTGTTGTTTTTTTTTAAAGTTTTTTTTATTTTTTTTGCTTGTTGTCTCTTCAATGAAAGCAAAGAACTGAGATGAATGAGGAAACAAGAACTCAGATGTATCTTTCCACATGAAGACATAGTAAGCTTATTTGGAGTTGCTTGTTATAAAATAGTGAATAGAAACACCCAAGTCTTAGCCTTTTGAGTTTTTAATAGCATAGATAACCACAGACTAGTGTACTTTAAGACTACAGTTTGAGACAAGCTTCTATGACAATGCTTTGCTCTGATGAAAATGTGACCTTTGGTCACTAAACATCATTCTTTCTTTTTACTTTAGTTAATATACATCATAGGTCAAACCAAATGAGAGAAACAAATTGTTTTGTAATGATACTAAACAAATGTCAAATCATTCACGCAAGAAGAGAAAACAAACAAAACAGTTCAAAGAACAAAATAATTTTTAAAAAATTGATTTATACTCTCTACTTAGCTTTATTTTTGGTCATAAGGTTAACTAATGATAAACATTAATCATTGCTATTTGCTGCTGTTATCTTCAACATTGCGTGTGGTGTTTGGACTTCATTAGCCTGTCCACACCCTTGTAAGAATTCTATTGCCAATTGTTAAGGCTAGACAAGCTGAATGTAAATTTATACTAAAAAAAAGATACATTGGAAGCCAAAGTAAGGTTTAATGTTCCAAATGTGTCTATTATTGATTGAACTATTCAACACTTCCAAGTCAACCAAAATCTATACATCCAAATCATCAATTGATGATGTAAACTTTTCAACCTAGAAATTCTTATCACTAAAAACTTTGTGTGCACACATGCGCAACTGTATAAAGATATGAACAAGAGAGACAAGGGAGAACATTTCAACCTTTCATTGAGGTCAATAGATCAATGCAATTTTGTTTTTGTACAGAAACCTTTCAATAAGCAGAAAAAATGTTAAAAAAAAAAAATTATTTCAATTAGCCAGAACCAAAGCCTTGTTCACAATTTCAATACCGTTAATGGAAATTTAGTTTAAGTTCTGTTGCCAACTAGAGTGAGTCATTAACAAGGAAGGAGAAATGGAAGAAAATCAATACAAGCTTGTAGTGTTCATTATGGATTAGTGAAGAAACTCTAAGGAACTAGCCAACATTATGGATTAGTGAAGGAACTCTAAGGAACTAGTCAACATTATGAATTAGTGAAGGAACTCTAAGGAACTAGCCAACATTATGGATTAGTGAAGGAACTCTAAGGAACTAGTCAACATTATGGATTAGTGAAGGAACTCTAAGGAACTAGTCAACATTATGGATTAGTGAATGAACACTAAGGAACTAGTAAACATTACCAACTATGAATACAGAAAAACAATTCTTATAAAAATTAAAAAGGTTCCAACTACTACTTAACACATGATAAGGAAAACATGACACTAAGTTAAGATGAAATCAAAACAACTTACTTTGAGTGACTCTCTCTTGGACAATTTGCTGCCAGACACAGGAGTTTTACTTCCACTTTGTTGCTGGAAGGGTCAATGAAAAGTGTTTATTTGCAAATTAAGAAAAAATAATTAAAAGCCTAGAATAAGTTTTCGTGTTTGGCAATAGAAACAAAACTAAACTAGGGGATTATATACCTAGTTCACTAAATAAGCCTTTCTATTAGTCAAGTTATTGTAGATAACTTTTTTATTTGCAAGATTCAACTCACATCCACCTAATGAGTTTGAACTATTTATAATTATTTGTTTGTTTGACATGTTTCTGATGTTCCTTCAGAGGTGAAGATTATTTCATCCTGACTCCAGCAGGATGGTGGCTGGCAGGGTATATCGAGATATAGTCCAAAGCACATACCCCACAACCAGGCACCAATCCTTATATTTTTCTTTGAAGTCTCAATAAAAGAATGATGTGACAATAAAACTCCTGATGATTGTTTCAACTAATTGTCTAAGCAATCAATGTAACAAATTAAATAATTCTACAGAACTTATAACAGTGTTTATAGCTAGCTATTATTATTTTTATAATTAGGCAATAATATCTTATTTTAATAATTGTACTTTTGGGAGTAGTCTAGACAATCTCACTAATTAGACAACCAGGACTTTATAAAAACATTTTAAATATGCAGTGCAAGCATAAATAAAATGTAATCTGTAATAGCCTGACTGTAAATGTTTATATCATATATGTCACTAAACAGAATTCCTTGAAGTGATGTTGTCAAAGTATTGAAAATTGTTCCATTCTTTAAAATGGCAGATGGTGGAAAGCTTGTTGCAAACCAGTGTACAATTTTCTTGGTTTGATGATTTACTGACAATTTGATAATCATTTTCTAACTTACTTTTATTTGTACACTTGCAGTTCTAGGTTAGATTTTGTTTCCGGTTACTGCTTCTTATATTTTTTACAAAGCTTCTATCAACTCACTCTGTCTGTCTGGTAAAAAATTTGAACATTGTTTTTTTTTCCTCATTTCCCATTCTCGGATCAAGTTAAAACTTTTGCACAAGTATTCATTGAACCTGACAAGATATGAATCAATCCAAAAAATTAAATAATGAGTTAATTAATTGTTAATGAATATTTTGTTTGATTTTGAAATAAGGGGAATAAATGCTACTTAATGAGAAATATATATATATATATATATATATATATATATATATATGACGCATGGGTCACCCATGACCACTTTATCAAGGCCCAGGAATGTGGCTATATATATATATATCGTTCGTCCATCGTGGTTCGATGATGAAAACTTTGTCATCCAGGGAGATGAGGGCTTTGCACTGGGGTTTTATGTCTCCTCATGTGATCCCGGAATGTTCGGCTGCACACTGGGCAGGTTATTCCAGCTGGAGCTAGTGTCATTGACCTTGCTTTTCTTCTCTGGCGTTTTTCTTCTGCCAGAGTTGTTCTCTTTTCCACAGCAACCTGTGTACCAGTTTTCGCAGCGCAATGCCATGATGCTCTGTCATGTGCCTCTGTCTCCCAGGTGGCTGGCTCTATGCTGAACACCTTCAGAGAAGCTTTGAGGGTGTCCCTGAAGCGCTTTCTTTGACCACCTTGCGAGCACTTTCCTATGCTTAATTGGCCGTACAAGAGTCATTTAGGGATGCGGTGGTCTTCCATTCTGCACACTTGTCCTGCCCAACGCAGCTAGAGCTGCATCAGGATTGTGTGGATGCTTTGCAGACTCGCTCTTCGATGGACTTTCGTATCTGGTATTTTGTCTTGCCATTTGACATTCAGTACTTCTCTTAGACATGTCATGTGGAAGTGGTTCAGTTTCTTTGCATGTTTTCTGTACACTGCCCACATTTCTGAGGCATAGAGTAATGTAGGGAGGATGACAGCTCGATAGATACCTAGCTTTGTATTTGTGGTGATACCTCGTCTGTATATATATATATATATATATATATATATATATATATATATATATATATATATATGGATTTACTCCCCTTATTACATTTTGAAACTTTTTTCTCCCACTTCTCATTTTTTGATCAAGTTGAAACTAGTCACTAACAATACAAGAATCAATCCAAATTAGTTAATCAGATAGTACTACATAATTAATTTTGTTTTATATAGCAGCAAGAGAGCTAAACCCTTTAATTTTAAGATAAATGGTGTTAATTGGCAGTTATTTCCCCTCTGTTAAGCTTTGGTTTAAAAAGTTTTCTTTTTTTTCTATTGCTTGTTTACAATTTTGAAAGATTTGTATTAAGTGTAAAAGAAATCACACATTTCAAAGTTACAAGTGTTATTCTGCCATCAAAAACTGAAAAGTTTACTATGGCCAATCAAAAAAATGTTTAACTGTGTCTAGTGGTCTACTATTAATGTAATGTAACTGTGTATCACACTATTATTTAGCCTTGTGATTTCATGTTAGACTAATTCATTGAGTCTTCCTCTCAAATACACCTGTAAAATGCTTTGTGAAGCTATTGTAATGATTCATGGCTGGAATATCAATTGTGTCTTGTTTGGTGTCTAGTAAATATTACCTCAGATTCCTGATCATAATCTAAATATTTCTTTTATGTGTGTACATGTGTCCAGACTATAACCTTGATGTTGACTAGTTCTAGCATTAATAAAAAATTACCTTGTACATTTTACGCTCCAAAGATTCTGGTGTGTCCAATGCAGGATCACACAGCTGAACTTTCCGAATGGACCCATCTCCTGTGTCTCCATCTAGTGAACCTGGTCAACAAGGAAATAAACTTGGTTAATACAAAATGGCTACATTTTGATTTTTATATGGACCTTTTCCAAGCTCAGCATAGGGAGTTTAAACTAAGAGACAAGAGTTCAGGAACACAGTTCAGACTGGGTTCAATCTAGAATACAAAATGTATTTGGACCCTTATTGAAACCCTGACACAGTAGTGTGAAGTGTACAATTCAGAAGACAATTATCTCATTAGAGATCTTTGCTAGAAAGTCAATAAAACAGCTGTAGAAATAATGTGTAAGTAGAGAACTACACATGTGTAACTTAGCCGTGTGCATGAGAAATGAGTTTGTGTGCTACATTTTCCTACTTCAACATTGATTTATCCATTACCATGGCCTTGTCACTCCACATCAATATGTGATAACACAGTTAGATAAATAGGTAAATGCATACAAAATCAATGTTCACTTTATACAGCAGGACTTGCTGATGTTGAAAATATAAAACTGTTTCTATCTACCTAGACACATTTAATAAACAAACAAATGAATATACATGAAGAAACACAGACAGACACATGAACTTCCACTTATAAATACATAAACACGCAACTACATTGAAATACATAAACACACACATTGATTTTTACATACAAATACATCTACAATGCTTATGTCAAAACATGTATATTGTCACATAGCTATGATTGATTCACATACAATACACACACAACTACAACATTGAAACAAATCCAGATGTAATAATGGACAAATACATTCACAATGCTAAGGCAAAATAGAAAGTACTAGTCGACAGGCGGCAAAGCATACGCCGCTATTTTGCAGGGCCGGCCTTAGGCCACTGCAACCTTCACGACCGCAGTGGGACCCGCACTTTCATTGGACTCGCTCTAATTCAAGGTGTATAAATTATTAAATTAAACCATTTTATAACTTAAAACAGATTTCCCACGCCCTCCTGTTGATTTACCAGGAGCTCCTGGAAATCTTCCGAAATCGCAAAATATACGGAAATATATATACAAAAATTGTCACTTTGGGGTGTCATTCAATATGGAAAACGCCAATATTACTCGCGGTATTATGCATCAGTTGTAATTGTGTAATCTGGTGAAAGAAGCTTCTCGCACCTCAAACTAATGAAGAATTACTTGAGGTCAACAATTCTCAAAGATAGATTGAAACATTTGGTAATTCTTGCTATTGAGTGTGATCTATGTGGGAAACAGAATTATCATAATATACTGAATGACTTTACTACACGCAAGGCTCTTAAAATAATTCTCTACGTTTGTCAAGAATGAATAAAATGAATAAAAAGACGAATGTATTCTCTAACCCAAACTCTTAAATTTCACTTATAATCCGTTTCCCTATCCAAACTTGGCCACGCGAAATCCATTTCGCATAAGGCCCCACAATGGTTAACTCCGGCCCTGCTATTTACATATACATAGTAGATTACTTAGATTAATTCCTAGTCCAAACCTCCCACAGGACAAAGGGGGATGGGAGAGGGCAGGTTTTGATAAATTTAAACGACAGTCCAGCGCGCAGCCAGTCAACCGAAGTTTGAATACTACTCTTCTTTTCTCGTGGACTATCCGCTGAAATAAGAGAGTGATCTTTCCTTTACTTCTTCTCGTCCAAACTCTTGAGGGAAGAATACAATTATATATATATAGAAAGTTTACTGTCACACACCTATATAAACACACTGATTTACATAGATACAAAACACACACATATATATAAGACACAAAGCTACTCAGCACAAACACATGAACTCTGAAGGAAGGCTAACAACCTGTTGAGACTATGCGCAGATCAAGCTCTGTTTTGGCTGATTTCCCGTGAAAAGACCAAGTTCTCATGAGTTTAAAACGACTTTTCTTGGCCAGTCCAGGAATTTTAACCATGCTATCGCACAGGGCTTCACTGGACATGGTCATTATTGAGTGTCCATTGCACACGCAAGCAAGAAGCAATTAAAAGTGAGTTTAAATAGCTTATTGGACGTCTCCATGGTAACAGTACAACAATATCAGTATTTTAATATGCTGGCATCCATGTTCCTCTGTTAAATAAAGTACAAACTATTCTTTAAAGAGTGCAAGACATTGAATTAAAAGAGAATGCAAGGACTGATCCCCACACTGCACTAGACCCACACCAAGACTCAGAACTAGCTCCATGCTGACAGAAATCTAGAAGTGCGCTTTTTTTTTTTTACTACTTTCTTTCTTCTGTAGACACAAGACCACAATTTGTAAGGTCAGAAGAGGTTGACTTACAAATCACTTTTCTCTAGAAATCACCTGTATCTCAGATCACATGTGCATCTAAAGATCACTTGTATCTCCAGATCACTTGCATCTACAGATCATTTGTATCTACAGATCACTTGTACTTTTTTAAAAAGTGGCGATACTATTGTCACTAATTAAATAGTTTGCGACAAAGTTATTAATGTTAGTATTTATAGGCCTATCTAGATGTAAAACATGAACAGTATTCCCAGCCGGGTACTGAAGTCTTTAATTGTACTGAATGACATATAGGTCTAGATTCTAGATCTTGATTTAGCCTTGGGAAAAAAAAACGTGAATTTCCAGGCTCAAAAAACGTGTGTGTGTTTAAATGAGCATGTGTGTTTAAATGAGAGTGCTTTTTTTTTAATGAGAATGTATGCTTTTGATTCCAATGATCTGAAGCCTTGCCCTCATCTAATAAGCAGACGACAAATGCCATAATAAAGTGGTTGATCACGAATGTGTGTGTGTGTTACTCGCTCGTCGTCTCTATTTTCTCCTCGCATGAAGCTTCAGACAAACTAAACTCAGTGAAAACTCTGGTTTCCATCTAAACTCAATGAAAACTCTGGTTTCCATCTAAACTCAATGAAAACTCTGGTTTCCACCTGAACTCAGTGAAAACTCTGGTTTCCATCTAAACTCAATGAAAACTCTAGTTTCCATCTAAACTCAATGAAAACTCTGGTTTCCATCTAAACTCAATGAAAACTCTGGTTTCCATCTAAACTCAATGAAAACTCTAGTTTCCATTTAAACTCAATGAAAACTCTGGTTTCCATCTAAACTCAATGAAAACTCTAGTTTCCATCTAAACTCAATGAAAACTCTGGTTTCCATCTAAACTCAATGAAAACTCTAGTTTCCACCTGAACTCAGTGAAAACTCTGGTTTCCATCTAAACTCAATGAAAACTCTAGTTTCCATCTAAACTCAATGAAAACTCTGGTTTCCACCTGAATACAATGAAAACTCTAGTTTCCATCTAAACTCAATGAAAACTCTGGTTTCCACCTGAACTCAATGAAAACTCTAGTTTCCATCTAAACTCAATGAAAACTCTGGTTTCCACCTGAACTCAATGAAAACTCTGGTTTCCACCTGAACTCAATGAAAACTCTAGTTTCCATCTAAACTCAATGAAAACTCTAGTTTCCATCTAAACTCAATGAAAACTCTGGTTTCCACCTGAACTCAATGAAAACTCTAGTTTCCATCAAAACTCAATGAAAACTCTAGTTTCCCACCTGAACTCAATGAAAACTCTGGTTTCAACATGAACTCGATAAATGAGAT
Source organism: Biomphalaria pfeifferi (assembly GCA_030265305.1). NCBI lineage: Eukaryota > Metazoa > Mollusca > Gastropoda > Planorbidae > Biomphalaria > Biomphalaria pfeifferi. The sequence continues at coordinate 679,806 of JASAOG010000254.1, forward strand.
ACAAAAGTGTTCCTACTAAGGATAGCAGAATGGAGAATCAAAGGCGGTTTGACTCATTTTGTTTCACAGAGTGGACAGCACCAACATTCTCACTTTTCCAAGGACTCCCCCCTCCCCTTCTATCAACATCTGAGTGAAACTGTGATCCAAGCAGTGACTAAGGATGTTCCAAGCAGTGACTAAGGATGTTCCAAGCAGTGACTAAGGATGTTCCAAGCAGTGACTAAGGATGTTGTCAATGACTTCAAAGGAGACAAAAACGACGCATTGAAGCGCCGCGTCACATTAACTGGTCAAATCGATGTGTTTTATAGATTAGAAAGTATGAGTAGCTCCTGTTGTGAACAGCGCTCGGTGCCGCTGGTCGATTGGGGAGGGAGAGAGCTAAAGGTAGGGAGTTGTAAGGTGATCAACTAGAAACATTGGCGTCACGTGATGGATGACGTAGCTGCCCTTACTAACTGAATGTTTATGTTACCATTCTAACAGCGAGATAGGATTGGTGGACTGAGTCCCTGAATGTCTGTATCACTGAATTGTGTGTCTTAATCTTTTAAAATACAGACGTTACTTCAAAAAGAAGATGATTACGTTCTACGAGTGTCCCTAGGTCGATCTAGCCGATCATGTTAATCAATGACTGAAATTCTGCCATGTCATTGGTTTTCCTGACTGACTCAGGCTACCTATTCCATGCTCTAATAACACAAGAGAGAGAGAGAGAGAGAATAAAACCCAAGAAAACATGAAGAGGCACTTGTAGGATGAAACAAGGCACAGAATATGTGAAATACAACTTCACTGTTAGATCAGTCACTAAAAGTACATGGATTCTAGCACAGAATATGTGAAATACAACTTCACTGTTAGATCAAACATAAAAAGTACATGGATTCTAGCACAGAATAAACTCTCTCTCTCTCAGACTCTCCAATCTCTTCCTCTCTGTTACATTTATATGTGTATTTATGTTAATGTATGTTGTGTGTGTGTTTGTTTGTTTTTATGTAGTCTCCCTTGTTCTACTGTTCAGTATGTTCACGTGTTCACGGTTTACTCTTAAGTGTGTCAGTAGCGTGTAATCACTGTGTATTAGTCTCTGCTGGTTGGTCTCGCCTTGTTTTTTCACGATAATAAAAATGGAGTGTAACTTTTAAACATCAGTATTGTTAGTGTGTATAGTGATAATATAACATGGTGGCAGCTTTCTAAAAGTTCTAAAATGGAAACTGTAAGTGAAACTAACTTTAAACCAAGAATTAACCCTCCACCTCCTTTAAATGTGAAGAAAGGGTGTGAGGAATGGAAGCTTTTCAAGCAAATGTGGCTGAACTATTGCACTATAAAGAGAATAAACGATATAGATGAAGAGTACGCCAAAGCACTGTTCTTGCACACTATCGGCCCAAAGGCGTTGGCAGTATACAACAGTATCACCTTTAAACCAAAGCACAATGTTCAAGACATAATACGTGCATTTGATGAACACTTCATTGGTTTAAAAAAATGAAACTTATGAAAGAAATGTTTTCAACAACAGACAGCAGAAGCCACAAGAAACCGTAGAGGATTACCTACTAGCTCTACGCACACTCGCTAAAACCTGCAACTTTTGTGACCACATGGAAGAGTCATTAATAAGGGACCGAATGGTGGTTGGCAGCAGAGATACAAGAACAAAGAAAGAACTCTTACAAGAACATAAACTAACACTCAAGACTTGTATGGAAATCTTCAAGGCAAATGAAGCTGCTGACTTGCAACTACAGGTACTAGAGACAGGTAGGCTTACATCTGATGCCTCACCACCTCAGGATGAGGCGTTCGCGGTCTCGTCTCGCAAAAATATTCTACAACAAAATGCTGCTCATAAACAGCGCAAATGTAAATTTTGTGGACAAAACCACCCGTTCAAAAAGGAACTGTGTCCTGCGTGGGGTAAAATATGTAATAATTTAAAATAAAAAAAAATCATTTCGGCATTCAATGCAACCAAAAGAAACTGCAATATGTACATGAAGACAGTGATGATTGTTATTCGTTATCTTCTAATGATGAGGCTGTGCTTGCTGTACAAGGTGGACCAAACAATAAAATCATAAAAGCTGAAATGATCATAGCTGGTGAGAAGATTGTGTGTCAGATTGACTCGGGTGCCAGTGTTAATGTCATCCCTAAGAAGCTTATTAAATCTGCACAAATCTGTCCCACTCAAAACAAGCTACGTGTGTATGACGGTAGCACACTCATATTTATTGGAAAGGTACAACTCGTAGTACAAAATCCAAGGACGAACAAGAGATATCGTGTTGATTTCGTGGTTGTGAGAGATGACTTAACTCCCTTGTTAGGGAAGAAAACGTCAGAAAAAATGGGACTAATTACAATTAACTATCATACTTTTGAAAGTGTTGACAAGGTTGAAAGTGTTGATAAGCCTCTACCAAGGTTATCGACAAAAATATTTGAACAGTTCTCTGATGTATTTGATGATCAGCAGGGTGAATTACTTGGTGTTGTACACTTAGAAGTGAATCCTGACATAACACCAGTTACATGTCCATCTGGTCGTGTACCTTTAGCTATGCAGGCTAAAGTACAGTTTGAGTTAGAACTGCTAACAGAAAAAGGAATCATTGAGCCTGTTGATAAACCTACTGACTGGGTCAGTCGAATGGTGATTGCAACAAAAAAATCTGGAAAACTCCGTATCTGTTTAGATCCTCGTCCTCTCAACAAGGCACTTAAAAAAGAACGTTTTCCCCTTCCAGTAATGGAAGACTTGCTTCCTAGATTATCGAATGCAAAAGTGTTTTCAAAACTGGACCTTGCAAATGCATATTGGCATGTGCATCTGGATGAAGCATCGAGTTTGCTAACATCTTTTCAGACACCCTTTGGACGTTACAAGTGGAGAAGATTACCTTTTGGAACATCTGTGAGCTCAGAACTGTTTCAGAAACATTTAAATGCTGCTCTTGCAGGTCTTGAAGGTGTGATTGGTGTAGCTGATGATATTATAGTTTATGGTTTCGGAGACACATGGGAAACAGCTTCCCATGACCATGACAAGAATATTACAGCATTATTTGAGAGATGTCGCTCTGTGGGAATTAAGCTGAACAAAGAAAAAGCTGAGATTAAAATGAAAGAAATTACATTTCTGGGACATCTAATTACAAGAGATGGTTTAAAGATTGATCCTGAAAAGGTAAAGGCTGTTAAAGAAATGAACAAACCAACAAACGTTGAGGAAGTTCGGCGCTTTTGTGGGTTTGTGAACTATCTTGCTAAATTCCTACCCAAACTATCCGACGTCATTGAACCGATTCGGCAGCTACTTCATACAGATATCCCTTGGTCATGGTCGAGAAAACATGACAGTGCATTCTGTGACATACAATCTATGGTGACTCAAGCTCCTGTGCTAGCATTCTACAATCCACTTAAAGAATTGATCATACAGTGTGATTCCAGCCAAAATGGTCTTGGCGCTGTCTTAATGCAGGAAAGTAAGCTCATAGCTTACGCAAGTCGATCTTTGACTGATACTGAAACTAGATACGCACAGATCGAGAAAGAAATGCTAGCAATTTTATTTGCACTGGATAAGTTCCACCAATACACGTTTGGTCGACATATAACCATTGAAAGTGACCACAAACCTCTTGAAGCAATAATGGCTAAACCTCTCTCAGCTGCTCCTCGAAGATTGCAGGGAATGATGTTGCCGCATACAAAACTATGACATAACTGTAATTTATAAAAAGGGAAAAGAAATGTATCTTGCCGATGCACTTTCAAGAGCTCATATCAAGTCATCAGCAAACAGTCAAGGGGAGTTTGAGCTCATAAATATGGCCAGTTTTCTAGCAATTGGGGAAGAAAGACTACAGAAACTAAAAGAAGAAACCGAGAAAGATAGGACGCATCAAAAACTTCTAATCACAATTAATCAAGGTTGGGCAGAAGGCAAGCATCTTCTACCATATCAGCTAACGCCTTATTATAATTTCAGAGACGAAATGTCAGTTCAAGAGGGGCTTATATTCAAAGGTGAAAGAGTAGTAGTGCCCAAGTCACTACGATTAGAAATGAAAAGAGAAGTTCATTCTACACACTCAGGCATTGAAGGATGTCTAAAAAGAGCTCGTGAGAGTTTATTCTGGCCAGGAATGACCGGTGACATAAAGCATTATATTTCAACTTGTGAAATATGTCAAGCTTTTCAACCCAATCAACAGAAAGAGACTTTAATGAATCATGAAGTTCCCACACACCCCTGGGAAAGGGTTGGTGTTGATCTATTCACACTTGACGGCAAAGACTATCTTGTGTGTGTGGACTACTACAGTAACTTCTGCGAAGTTGATCGTCTAGAGAACACTAGTTCAGAAACTGTCATAAGAAAACTTAAAGCCCATTTCGCTAGATATGGCATCCCATCCACAGTGGTCTCTGACAATGGACCTCAGCTATCTTCGGACAGCTTCGCAAAATTCGCCAACGATTGGAGTTTCAACCATTTGACAAGCAGTCCCCACTATCCCAGATCAAATGGGAAAGCTGAATCAGCCGTGAAGACTGTAAAGACATTATTTCTAAAAAATAAAGATCAGTTCATGGCTTTACTTAATCATAGAAGCACCCCGAATAAAACTGGTATTAGCCCATCAGAGGCATTCTTTAACAGAAGAATCAGAACCTTGCTGCCTATAGCTAAAAGCCTGTTGAAACCTCAAGTTCTGGATCCTCAGAAACATAGAAAAGCGCTGAAAGAAAACCAGAGGAGATCAGCGATTTACTACAACTCCCAAGCTAAAGATTTACCTCCCCTTGCTAAGGGTGAAGAGGTGAGACTAAAGTCAAGGTCGCGTGGCCATGAGCGTTGGCAAAAGGGAATTATATCTCGTCAGTTACAACAACGGTCGTATGAAGTGGAATCGGGCGGAGGAGTTTATCGCCGAAATAGACTTCACTTACGAAGAATCCCACTGCCTGCTGAAACGAATGCGCCTACACCAACAGGCACGACCGAGCCCGACAATCCCGCACCTGTGGATGCACCCAGCACAGATGAAAGTAGGCCTAATGCTCAGAGACCTGAGAGCCATATAGAAGACGGGTCTCACAGATCGACAACCTATACAACTAGGTCAGGCCGAGTGGTCCAATCCACAAGAACTAGTGACTATGTATATGACTAACCTCAAACACCGGAGGATGTTACATTTATATGTGTATTTATGTTTATGTATGTTGTGTGTGTGTTTGTTTTCATGTAGTCTCCCTTGTTCTACTGTTCAGTATGTTCACGGTTTACTATTCACTGTGTATTAGTCTCTGCTGGTTGGTCTCTCCTTGTTTTTTCACGATAATAAAAATGGAGTGTAACTTTTAAACATCAGTATTGTCAGTGTGTATAGCGATAATATAACACTCTCTATTGAAGTTGTTTCACCTTTCTATCTTGTCGCTATGACCAACATTATCTTTTGTTCTAAGCCCATCACGTCAACGTGACACCGTGACCAAGCACAGCGTGACTGACGGACAAGCATGGAGCAATACTTTCCTACAAAATAACAAACAGTGGAAATGTACTGCAGACGAAGTAGGTCTTAGTCTTAAGGAAAGTTAGCCGCCTGCTTGTTTATTAAGATAAATGAACTAGCCTATTGGTTGGTCTACATCATAATTAAGAGGGTTAATTAACTCCATGGTATCAACGGACACGACCAACTAGTTTTGTGCTAGCCACGCATGTAGATACACAATTGTCTACGTGCCTTCTTTAACCATGGCACTCACAAAAGGGGGGGGGGGGTCTAAAATAGTCTAACCAACTGCCCCCCCCCCCCCCAAACAGTAATACAGAACTCAACTATTAAAATAAAACAAATCATAAATAATCTTTCTCACACACACACTCAAGTTGTGTGCGTGTTATTGAAATCATGTGATCTGCATATATTTCTAAATATAGCATGCTAACGAACGCAGGCTATCTTAGGGTCACTTGAAGCGTCAGCTTGCTTGTAGTCCACAGTTTCTAAACAGTGGAGCGAAGAGTATGTTTTTGAAATGACCATAAGAAATGTAAAACATGGACAGGTCAAATGGTCAGGCGTAGTGCCCCAGACTTTTAAGTACACAAGAAGACGACAGTAGGTTAGCCTAGTGTTAAGTCAGCGAGTAGGTTGTTACAGGCAACAGCCATGCCACTAGATTAAAAAAAGAGACAATTGGCTAGGGCAAGGACATTCCTACGAGGACTAGATGTAGGACCAAGTGTGATACACTTTTTGTTTTTCAAACCATAAACACGTGAAAGTGAACTAATGTTAGGCGCCTCCGCGCTGTGTCTAATGCAGAGAAGTCGAATGGAGGTAATACTCAAATAACGAACTCCAATAGAAGTTAGTCGACGCTGAGAGCAAATGTCGAACAAGAAGTTTTAATACTAACGTAAGGGAGCACGTCGAATCTCGTCCAGCTGAATCTCTACGTCCCTTACAACTGTCTCTCTAGAAAGCCTTCAAAACTAATCTGTTTACATTTCGCTATTGTTCCTAAAAAAAACAACTCGTCCTGTTGTTTAATTCGTCGCGTCATTGTCTCGATGTCAAAACGTTCCATTGGTAGAAAACAACTTTTTAGCGCCACTATTCCCGAACCTGCCAAAACTATTAATAAATAAATAATACTAAATCTGTGTATCAAACACACAGTTAATAAAACACTTTCTTGACTTGGTGTACCCACTTCCTAAAGAATTCATTTATTCATTCAGGTAAACACCATAAAACTTGAAATAATCCAAAGCAATGAAATCACAAAAATCTATAGATACAGCAGATGACACATTCGTATATGTAAGTAAGGTAAACTAAATTTCCCCAACTTAAATCAGAACATTTAGTTCCGTCACTAGATATGAGACTAGCCCCTAGGTTCTAAGAAAACTAAAACCCCAGCAATAAGTCACACACACTTGTTTACAAACACTTGTCAGTGAAGTAAAAAAAAATAATACATCCGAGCAGTCTATATATCTTCAGTACACTTGACTCTGGGACGCGCTCAGCGTTGCGGGTTTTCCCGGTTATCTTGGCTAGGGAGGGGGCGCAACCGCTGTGCCCAGAAGAGCAGACAACCAAGGGGCGGATCAGCAGACACGGTGCCTGACTAAAAAAAAGGTAATTCATTGTATATTAACATAGAGGGCGAGAACGAGCAGCAGACAAGAAAAAAACAACAGTATCTTCATTAAGAAGTAGATAAACTGACCAGCATGACCACACAGACATAGAAAGTAGACAAACTGACCAGCATGACCACACATACATAGAGAGTAGACAAACTGACCAGCATGACGATACACAGACATAGAGAGTAGACAAACTGACCAGCATGACGATACACAGACATAGAGAGTAGACAAACTGACCAGCATGACCACACAGACATAGAAAGTAGACAAACTGACCAGCATGACGACACACAGACATAGAGAGTAGACAAACTGACCAGCATGACGACACACAGACATAAAAAGTAGACAAACTGACCATCATGATGACACACAGACATAGAGAGTATACAAACTGACCAGCAGGACGACACACAGACATAGAGAGTAGACAAACTGACCAGCATGACGACACACAGACATAGAGAGTAGACAAACTGACCAGCATGACGACACACAGACATAGAGAGTAGACAAAATGACCAGCATGACGACACACAGACATAGAAAGTAGACAAACTGACCAGCATGACCATAAAGTGACATAGAAAGTAGACAAACTGACCAGCATGACCATAAAGTGACATAGAAAGTAGACAAACTGACCAGCATGACGACACACAGACATAGAAAGTAGACAAACTCTCCAGCATGACAACACACAGACATAGAGAGTAGACAAACTGACCAGCATGACGACACACAGACATAAGAGAGTAGACAAACTGACCAGCACGACGAAACACAGACATAGAGAGTAGACAAACTGACCAGCATGACGACACACAGACATAGAAAGTAGACAAACTGACCAGCATGACCATAAAGTGACATAGAAAGTAGACAAACTCTCCAGCATGGCCAAGTGCGATCTGACAGTTGGTATGATGTCTATATAAAGCAGATCTGAAGATGTACCGTCAAAGTGAAAATACATACAGTGTTTGAATGTTTGTCGTATTGTTTTGTTCTTTCAAGAAGCTGAAACGGAAAGTGTTCGAATTTCTTCCAGTCCAAATTAGGAACACGGAGACGATGGTCTATATATAGATTTCTATCTCAGGCAACGCACTCTCACTGCACGTCGTCACATTGTCACGTGGTGTTAGGGTCAACGCATCAAGGGTGCGACGTATTTACTTTGTATTCTATTGTAACTAACATCTTGCTATGTACCAGACTCTTCGTGACCATTTCCACAACACTTTGGGTCAGCATTAACGCTTACAGTTAATTTTTTGAAGATGGTTCCTTAGTTTTATGAATAAAAATACCAGAACGAACAAAAGTTGTGTCAATAGGTCACCGAACCAAACATTGAATATTTAAATAAACATACGATTTTTTTTATTCACTGTTTACCTAGGATCAAGTCAACTAATGTTACTAGAGCTTCAGACATTCAACAAACCATTCATCTGTATTAGTGTCTTCTTCATGACACCGGGGACACTACTCTAGCTAGCAGAGGGTCATCCATCAAATAACTTTTATCAAAGTAAAATGGTGCCCAGGTGGAGGTCAGCTAGTTCACGACCCGCTGGAGGATAGGAACGGATTGTCCGTACACAACAATACCATCTCAAACTGACACGTAGGACGATTGTAAAGATTAGTGTTAAGTAATTCAAGATGGAATGAACAAGGAACACCGAATCTAAGAGCAGCTCTAGGAGACAAATGCTAAGTGGTATCATAGGATCAACATACCATCTATCAGAAAGTGTTTTTTTTAGTGGTTGCAAGTGGGTCTAATTGTAGTTAATCGCACACCTGTTTTGATGTAATCAGAATTTACCGATTGGAAGATCAGTGGTTTGGGCCCTGTACTGAGCTTGTACTTTAAAAAAAAGTTTCACTCTGCCTCTTGTTAACTTTCTTCTTCTAGTGCTGCTAGGTGAAATGTTTCTGGCGGGAGTACTAATAAATGTAGGAAGTCAAATGTATTGCGGTCACAGGGCAACACACATGAAGCCTGCATCGCTTATAGCACTACAACTATTAGCCCTTCGGTTAGAAATACTGTATGAATAGATATTGCCACTAAACCAGAGCAAGCCAGTAATACACAGACACAACAGATTTCTCTCAAAGGACAAAAAACTGTAAACAAAAAAATTAAAATAATAATAATGTTATAGTGATTTAACATCGGGCTACTGAAGTTAGAAACTTTAGAACTAATGGTTGATTTCTTATCCTCCGAGTAAAACTTGCTTATCATCCACCTCCGCCCCACCCCCTTATAGATTCTGCAATGCCAAAATAAAACTTCACTATAGAATCAACCTTAAACGAGAGGATAATATGTTCCTGAAATAAAGTCCGATTAGATTGAATGGTTTCACAGTCTAAGCCAGTAGGAATGTGAAATAGAGTATCTGCTTCAGAATGTACACGTAGCTATTCCAAGCAAGTTATTAGCAAGACAATGTGTAGGTAACCAAAAAGAAATGTGGATATGGGTGATAGAATAATGTCCCTGTTCATACATTGATAATCAATTCCTGGTCACCAGAGATCAAATATCAAATAGTTTGTTCAAAGCATGCCCACGCCCTTATAGATACGCAAAACATTGGTCATGTCATGAGAGCTTTTCTGACTAAAACATTAGAGCATTCTAAGAACAAGACCAACAACAACGTCTAGAGAAGATTTCACTTTTTGTTGACTAAGATATTTGCACAGGAAAGTAACGCTTGACTTTTTGATTACTCTACGGCCTCAGTCGCATACCGGCTATGGATTATTTAATTGAAATGAGATGAATAAAATAGGAAATGGTCGGAACGATGTCGCCAACACAGCAGTTCTACCCTCTCCACGCAGCTGTTGTGTCCAAGGAACGGCGATTGCTGATACAGTTTGGGTTCAGTGGTGTCGCAGGCTCTGCCAGGGTGTAGGACAACCTCCTGGCCATCACGTGTGGCTCTGCTATTCAGTCAGGCAGATCAATTATCCCTAACAGGAGATGGGGCAAAGGCGAGTAACTGGCGTGTAAACACGTAAGCTTCTGGTAGGAGGGACTCGTTAGCCTTTGCTGGCCACCCACCTAGGAGAAGAAAAACCCAAACCTTTGCTGTCTTACAGCTAGACCCAAACATGAGAAAGGCTTCGGGAATCAACCCTGAGGAAAAATCAAGAGCCAGCGACACTTAGAAAGCTTACAGCACATGGCAATGTCTTCGATTCCAAAGATTAAGAATGACTACGCAAACCCAGATGAGACCTGCATATTTTTCCGCCTCTCGTGCAGACAAAGCCATTGACGCCGGCGATGTATTTATGTTATCTTTTCGTCTTCTGGAACATGACACATGAAATTGGTAGCATTGTAAAGGTAGTGGAGTGCTAATGTGTATGTGTGCAGATTAATACCTGCATGTCACGGAATAAACAGGGGACAATATTTGTCTTACAAACATGTTCAAGAATCACGATGATCAATATTTTAAGTTCAAAGAAATGTTGAAACTGTTTACAACTCGGATCAAAGTTTTCCTCTTCAGCTGGTAGAAACTCGGGTAGTCCGCCGGTACACTGTTCTTTTGTTTATAGTCTCTCTATAGATAACTATCGGTACACTGTTCTATTGTCTGTAGTTTCTCTACATATATCCACCGGTACACTGTTCTAATGAATAGTCTATCTTTATATATTAGTACCGCTGGTTAGTAGGCTAAATTGTTCATAAAAAATTCCTTCATAGGCTTATGGGTTTGTTAATTTTTAAAAATGTCTTATTACAAATGTCACGGTTGTCTAGCAATGCGTCAAAGAAGACATCCAATCTTATTTTCTTAAAGACTAATGTTAAGGATGTTTCTTTAATACATACATTAAAAAAAAGTAATATAACATTTTCACCATTACATTTTAAACCTAATTACTAGTATATGTTTGTATATATTCCGCGTAAGTGAGCCTCATTTTGGACCAGGGCCCTCTGAAGTACCCTCCCCCACGCATGCACACAAGTCAATCAAAAGTTCATCCAATGCTTCGCCAGAGAAACTCGTCAGTTCCTCCACTTCCGGTAGAAGCAGCAGAAGATAAGACGTCATTAGTGCCCCATCTCATAGACTTGACAGAAAGCCGAGGCGTTAGGGATTTCTCGGTGGCTGTGAGGAAAGGAAGCAGGGATGACGTTGACACACACAGCCCCACGCCCCCCCCCCCATACATCCACTAACGTCTGGCTCACCGCACATCTAGCTAATTACTAATCGCCCCATTCTCCACCCCCCTCTTCAGAAAATAGATTTGAGACAAAGATTTCTGAAAATATTTTTTATTTAACCTCAAGATGAAGGGAAATATTTGTCAACGAAACAGAGAGAAAGACTTGAAACAATCCTGATGGCATCAAGAGAAGAGAAAGGTTTAGGTCGGAGGCAGAGTCGCTGTGTAGGGCAGCACCCAATAGGCCAGTGGGACTACCGCCAAGTGGACCATTTGGAAAGGCAGAAAAGTCTGTATTATCCTGTAAATGATTGTATAATAGTATCTACTATATACTTTATAAAAGCTCTTTAACAGTGTAATAGACGAACATATTTGTGCGTAACACAGTCATATCTTTTAATCGTGTAGCTTCATTCCCTTAGTCACAATAAACTCATGGACCAAGTGATGTCCTTTAAACAGAGCTCTATTTGTAGGTCGTGTTGCCCCCATGCATGGGTCGACTTTGACAGCCATTAGGCCACGATGAATATTTCAGGACTGAAAAAAAAAAGCCCAGTCGCACTGAGATGTTTCTCTTCTGTCCAAATTGTGCAAACCTAGACTTGTGATCAAATATTTGATTGGGTACAAACGTGTTTTCAGGTGACATCAAGTCCAAGATTGTACATCAAGTTGGCTGCATTCGAAATAATAATTTGTCAAGTCACGAACATTAGCCTTTGATTCGAGAAGGAAAAAAAAACAGAAAAGGGATGGGGATGGGGGGCTGGACATGGAAGTCTTCTTTAAAGAACTGACAGAAAGAAATAAGGTCGAGAAAGTCGATAGTGCTGAACAGAGAGAGTTGATTTTAATACCTCAGTAGATCTGAATCATGAGACGAAACCCTAGACTGGAAGTAGAAATGGATTTGCAGTATGTGTGCACTGGTCAGCACTAAGCTTCAGGCCCGCGTTAGAACTGGAGTGGCCGGTATTCGTGCAGTGGTCAGCACTATCAAGTCTACACTACACTTAGCACACCTCGTTGACATGGAAGTAATTGTTGAATCGCTATAGATCTCCTACGACCAGTGGAGCATAAACGTGTCCATGCCAGCTTTGATGTATAGTAATTCTCTCTACAGCTAAAACTAAGACTCAAATGTTAGCACGTAACATAAACGTGTCCATGCCAGCTGGCTGATGTATAGTAATTCTCTCTACAGCTAAAACTAAGACTCAAATGTTAGCACGTGACATAAACGTGTCCATGGAGAATTAGGAAGTGAACTCGAATCCTTTGACGATGTACATTTCCTGTCAAACTTCATGCTGAAATTAAACCAAGTGACTTTCTTAATCGTCCTTTTCTCACGGATATCTCCTTGAAGTCAACTAGGATCTCAAACACGTCAACAGTGAGTACGAATTGTGGGTGAATACTCGGTGTGGTGTTACAACAGCATGGTCACAGCAAAAGTTGGCTAATTGCTCTTGGAGCACAACTTTTCATTCTCGATCTACAAAATTTAGTATGAGATTCTACAACAAGGAGTGGCGATCAAATGGAAGAAGTCATAGACATTGAGAATAAAAACAAGAGTCTAATCACAGGACGGCATTAAGTCACAGCAGACATCAGTTTTGCAATCCTTGTAAGTCATGTGAAAGGAAAGGTCAAACCTAATGTAACAAATGGACTCTAGCTTAAGGTCGTACCCGTTTGGTATTGCCTTTGAATGTATAATATAGCTTTCATCTCAACAGTTAACGTTGAAGAATGATGCACCTCCAAACGCGCACATTTTGTGACTAGAAGGCGCCTTGAGTCACCGGACATTTTGCACACGCTAACTTTTTCTTTCTAATATTTCATTGTTATACTTTTTTACGTCATCAAAACATGGGTATCATTGTTAAACTTTTTTACGTCATCAAAACATGGGTATATATTCTCTAACTATTATCTGATCACAGCATGGATATACTAGGAGACAGAACCGAATCGAACGCGACATACAATGTGACGTGTTTAGAATTGGGGGGATAGCGAAACAGAATAAATTGACAGTTACTAGCAAGCCTTCACTCTGGCCAGTATCTAACGACGGACAGACTACATACTAACGACGGACAGACTACATACAATTATTTGATAACCATGAGTAATTGAACTTCTACACAGTTCTCATATTGGTTATTCAAGTTATTGCGGGACAGATGATGATCAATATGTTTCTGTTGTCGAACTCAAGTAAACCATACCGAAAACATATTAATACAGACACCCCAAGCATCACCCAGCCCAAATCATATTACACCGAAACCTATGACAATACAATCACTAAATGTTGTTCTATTTTTTCTAGCATAGTATGTGGAAAGGGAAAATATCCCATCAATGTCACTGAACCTTTAAAAATAGAACACATCTCTCCAAGTGGCTAGACATCATCTGAGAGTATTGCCATGCTTCTTGTTGGTCTAACTGTTGATGTGTAACACAGGAGAACCATCAAAACGATCTTGTAAAGGTTTTAGTCAATTGATTGATGAGGGCCATGAATGGCAAGACATTTCAATGGTATCACAAAACTATCAAGAAAAACATAGTACTAAAAATGAACTGGTTACTTTAGAATAAACACAATTCAAGAAACTCAGAACTATCAAGAAAAACACAGAAATAAAACCAAAGACCTATATATATTATATTGGAATATGGACTCGCCGATCTCTATACACTACACGTGACAATAAATATCCTGGTACAGGGTGTTGTTTTGTAAAGTAGTTATAAGAAGTTGTTTTTTTCAAACCTTACCTATATAACATATAATATGAATAATAAATGATGTCAAAGCTATAATGCCGTACGATTGTGTAGATGGAAAGGCAATGACTTTAAGATAGAAAGATCTATTTAAATGTACAATCTAACATTATAAGATGATTAAAATCAACAGCCTTGAAATATTTCGATTTAGGATTGTCGAAAGAGCGACAAGTTATCTCCATGGAAACTAAAATGAAATCGGCTTTAAATCATAGCTTTGCATGAATAAATAGTTCTGTGATTATTAGCCTCTTAAATTAAAATTCCGCGTAATGGGATTGTATTATTTCTTAACTTTGAAAACTAAAGATCATTATTTTTCTGAGACAGATGAGCGATTTCAAAGATTCATATGGCGATTTCCTTTACAGCTTGAAAGAGTTACGTACATAATGATCTAATACGAAATTTGGCTGTACAGAACCATCAATTGTAAAACGTTAAAAATAAAAGCTCAGCTGGTATTTGAGGTATTTGACAATAGACAAAAAACTTTGCATTAACCAGTTTTCTTGGAATATCAAACATAGCGGATCAGCTCGGATTATCGCGGAAGATTAAATTTGTTATTAATCAGGACATAGCAAGTAAAATCTTGAAACAAAAATATGAGTTGTAGTTATAGCTTATTTATGTCTGGTGATTTTGTGTGTGTGTGTGTCTGTGAAAAGATAGAGATAGAGAGAGAGAGAGATTGGGTTCTGCGTGTGGATTATTGTTTTGATATTTCTAAAATTATTGTTACATTTGAAGCTCATGACTCATTACAAAGAATCATTTCTTAAAATGGCTTCAGCTTTGCACTAGCTTCCCAGAACACATGTGACTCCCCTAACTGATAGAAATGAAAATAGGCCTAGAACACCACCAGATTCAGTGATTCTGTGGTACAACTGGGTGTCATGAAATCACAACTAAAAGTACCGCAGTACTTCAGATCACGTAACACTAGATCTTGAAGCGGTCACCAAAACTAAACACTGTTTACACGGTGCACGGTCACACTGTTGAAAAAAAAAAAAAAAAAAAAATCAGCCAGACAATGAACACACGGCTAAGATCAATTCAATTCCAGAATCGAATCCACATGTCCTGTATATCCAATAAACCTGTCCCTGCCCTTCTCCCAACGACATAGACTCGTAGTGAAATGTGAACCCAGTTACAGGTTAGCGCCAAGACATAACGTCTGTCCTTGTGGCAGCCGCACATGACGTCAATGATTCCAGGCGTGAGCAGTGCCGAACCACACCACCCGCCACAGTAGTTCCCCCGCTGTACTCGAGATTGGTAATCTTAACAAGATGGTTCTTTACAGTTGACCATGATCACCACTCAAAACAAGACGCACGCGTACAAACAAACTACAAACACCAAATAAACAAGAAAAGAAAATACTTTAAAAAAAAAAAAAAGAAGTGCAATTGTGTCAATTAGTTTGGATCAGTCATGTCATTAAACTTGTAATAGATCTAGACCGACAACACTACATCTGTGCGATTAATGATATTTTAACCAATTGTTTTTGTTTAGCACTATTTTATGCTTTTAATTTTCTCAATACGATCTTATCCCTTATCTGGACCAATAGGGGAAAATGGGGGGTGGGGGTGAAGAAAGATATCTGGGTGGATTTTACCGTAATTGGATTTCAAAACCATTTTTCAAAAAAGGAGGGGGAACGACCTGAATTGAAATTCGTGGCTCACTCCTCTTCGAGCCGACGTGCTAACCACTCTACTAGTTAGTTACTTTTGACTAGAGAAGATTGTATAGTTATATATTGTTTGTTTCAAATTAGAGCGGCGACCTAAAAAAGGGGAATAATTCAGCTTATACGCCACTTCAATAAAGTACAATTTCTTTCCCTTGTTCAATATACCAAACAAAATAATAGATTAATAAATTACCAATAGTTAATTATTTAATAGCATAATTTCTAAAAAGGATTTCAGGTCAAAGAAATAATTGTTGAGAATGTATCCACGACTGAGTGTGGGAGAAATAACGTGTCCAAACGTTTGACCAGAAGGTCAGCCAGAGAGATGTGAAGGTACGTGTAGAAAGGGAGATGCTGTGAATGAAACGTATTATGAGACTGAGAGGTCAACACTTCTGAAGGTTCAGGTCCAACATTTCCTTTGCCTCTACTAAACATCATGGCAAAAGAAGAAGAAAATGTACTGGACAATGATGGGTTATGGAGCATCAGGTAAAATGCCTTGACAGGAAGCCAGACATTCCACTCCGGTTTCAACAATATATAAGTAGATTAGAGTTAGACCCAAGACAATAATAGAACATACATAAGACAAATACATCAGGTTATATAACAATATCCTCAGCCCATATGACAGACATTAACAAAAGAATATTATAAAGCAGGTTACATTTGTAATAATTACAAAAAACAAAACAAAAAGTAAAAGGAGAAAGACGGATATAAAAGGGGTGGGGGGAGGTAATAACAGGAATTTGGTGATTAATAGAAAAAGAAAAGACAATTTTTGCTGTAATTTGTTATTGGCTTATTGATTCTGTCTAAACATTGCTCTCCAGAAGTTTCAGAGCAAGCAGCACCCAGATAGATATCGAACACACAGCTCCAGTTTCAATTAGTTTAAAGGCCTTAAAACATGATGACAAACTAGGAATGGGAGATAAGCTAACACGTAATGCAGCATTCAATCGCTTGTCTAAAGTCCTCGGAAACATATCTGTGTTCACGTTCATGCAAGCTGTCATTAAAACTCGGTTATGTGATCAGACAACTTAATGCACTGATTGGTCAACTGAGTGTACTGGGTAATCTACAAATGTTTGCAAAAAAACTACCGGTCATCATTGTACATAAACTAACTCAAAATGCTTGACAGATATGACATCCAAACATAAGCCATTTTTTTAAGAATTGACGAACAAAGTCTAGATTATAAATACAAGCAACACCAACAGAAACACGGCGGCTAGTTCTATACTATTGTCAATAGTGTCTGGGATGGAATTTGAACTCATCGTCTTGAATCTACTCTAAAGTATTTTCTTGAAAGCAGTCAATCTACTCCAAAGTACTGTGTTACAAAACATTCATTATGAGCAATCTACTAACAACAGTTTCCTTGCACCTTCGCCGATTTTTGTTTGTTTCCAAGGTGGTTCTTTAATGTAAACGTTGATTGGCCATACACCGAGATAAGTTGTTACTAGAGTTGACTAGAAATAGGCGCTCTCTTTTTGTCAAGTATGTAAACAAGCACTTCGGTCTATTGATCAAGTTGAGGGAGCGCGGGGGGAGGGGGGGGGGGAGGAAGTCTGAGAGTGAGAGCTATGACATGACATTGCACAAACACAGAAGCCATTTACAGACGAGTCTGCACCATGACAAATAACTCTTGAACGAGCTAGCTCTAGGCAATTGATCATTTCTGTATAATAGGGGATTACCTTAAGAGAGCTACCGAAACCAACTGAGGGCTTAGATTTTAAGGGTCGGACTACAGATCTGTGTGGAACATACGCTGAGTGGGAGACTATTTTGATACATTTGGCTGCTAACAAGTACGTGGAGAACACATACACACACAAGGGGGGGGGGGGGTGGAAACTGAGAGTCTTGGATCGATATCCTACTAGTGATAACTTCATAACTCGGCGAGATAGACTAAACAGGACAGTTCTGAGAAACATTTTCAAAAAATTAGTAAATGACAACATGGTTCCTTCAGACATAAAATGAACATACATATATAATGTGACCCGCCAAAGCGGCTGCGCCAAAAAAAAAAAAACGTCCTGATTCGTGAGGGAAAATCCAAACATGTACATCTTATATAATACAAACGTTACAAAGAAGAAGAGGATTACGTCCTACGCGTCATGCATCTAATCATGCATGTTAACCAGTGACTTAAAGTCTGCCAAGTCATTAGTTTTCCTATATATATCGAAGGCAAAACCCAAGCAATATTTCTTGAATAAATGCAAGCCTTAAAGAATGCATGCACCGTACAAAGGGAGAGTACTTGCGATGAGGTAATAATCCCCCCCCCCCCCCCCAAAAAAAATGTGCAATGCCTTGCGGTCAAGGAAAAAAAAATCAATCTGAAGCTATCTTCTCTTCGTACTGGGCAATGTCCAGGAAACATAACGACAGGTGAGATCTCAGGGACTACACACGAAGACCTACCACTTGCGTTTCGTATGCTGGCAGCTGAAAGGTGTCAGTGTCAATGTAGAAACTGATCCCATCCCCCGGTCTGGTTGGCATTGCTGAAGGGAGCGAGGGAGAATTAGGTGAGCAATGTGACCAGTGTCAATCAGTGCAAGCTAGAACACAAGTCATAGTCAGTCAGAAAAAAGGTGTAAACATATCAAATGTATCTAAATTCTAGAGTAAACAGAACGAGGTCACAGTATCCATTCGTGACAATTTAGACTCGAGCACATTATGAATACAATGTTGTTTCCATGGTAAGGTATGTTTCCTTTCAATGTCAAAGTTGGACTCTTTACAATGACAAAACAAATGTGAATGTCACTAAGTATCAATAATGGGAGAACCGCTGATCCACACTTTATGTTGCATCTGAACAAAAGTGCGTATTTGTGATAATTCCACATCAATATGCAGGGCCGGACTTAAACCACTGCAACCTATGCGGTCGCAGTGGGCCCCGCACTTTCATAGGCCCCGTGCTAATTCTAGGTGTAAATTATTGAACTAAACCATTATAACTTTAATAAAAGAGTTTCTCCTGATGTTCCAGGGCCTCATGGAAATCTCCTGTAATTGCAAAATTTACGAAAAAGTCCTGGAAATCTGAAATTATTACAATCTCATGAAAAATTTTTATTCCAAAGTTGTTCTGCACTATTGATCAATCTGTCTTTTCAAAAAACAGCCACGATTCTAAACAAACTATTAAATCAAACCTCCGCCTTTCCCTAGAGTCACCGTTACAAAGGACATCCCAGTAACCAAATCAAATGTCTGACAACCAGGAGACGAAGAAAGTCCTAAGACCCGTAGGCGTAGAGACGTTGAGTGTCAGCTAATGAACATGCCACTCTACGTTATAGTGGAAACTCAAGATTCCTTCATTGTGAACAGCTAAATTTAGGGCTCCATGTTGGAAATACTGAATCTCCATTGAACTGAATCCCATTCAATCAAAGTTGATGTTTGAAATGTCATGAAACAAAAGTCAAATGTTTCAGTCAAGTAACAAAAAATCTTCTGGCCTGAGGTCAGACTGAACTGCTTCCCATAATACCAGAGATGTTGTTTCAAAAATGTTGATTATATGATTAAAGAATAGTACCAATCGTTATCATTCGGTTCAATCAAACAGTCAACACTAGCTGTGTGCACCACCACTTATCTTACTCATTGTAAACCAGTAATACAGACTAAAAACTCAAAACACCTAGATGTTAAAATAAATGAAAGAAAAGCTATCATGGAATCCTCATATTGATAAAACTATTATACATAATACATTAAACCAGGGGTAAGCACCCTTTTTGGATCGAGGGCCGCATTTCTTTAAATTTGGGAATGGCGGGCCGCATATGTATATACAACTTAGAAAGATACTCTAGCTAATTTTTAATTCATAGTTACACTGTATTATATTCATGTTTCTTTTTTTTCCCACTCCACGTTAAGGAATTACAAGAAGAGTTAGCAATTTTTGAAATCAATTTTAAGATTTTAAAAAAAATTACTGTTGTCTTTTATATTAAAATATCCTTACAAATATACAGTTGTACTTAATGAGCAGTATTTTATTTTTTACACTCGTGCATTATGTTCCGGAACTGTGGAACTAGTTTACTAGTTGTTATCTTTGTGACTGCTGTCAAATTACAGTCAGTCAAAATCGACCAGTAATAATACTTGTTTACTTTCCACACACACACACAAAAAAAATGCTTGTTCACTGAATGAGACAATATATGTTCCGGAAGTTAAATGTCGGGACGAGAGAAACTTGCCCTTGTGGAGCATCACCAAAGAATGCTGACCATGTCCTTCAATGGTGAGTTCTAAATCAAGAGACCCGAACATAGAACCAAAACTATTCAGATATAGGATTACTGATCTGAACCCTCCAACATGTAAAATGAGAACAAAGAAGAAGAACAACACATGTATGTGTACCCGAATAGTGTGAACAGCAGCAATTTTTTTAAAGTGTGGAAATACAGCTTCTGGCACCCATAGGACTTCCGTGAAGTACTGACCAGAACTTCTCTTTGCTTGAAGATATGTCCTCTAGAGCTGAATCAGCTTCTGCGCTAAATGGTGAGCTGATGGTATTGAAAACTGTTTGTTGACTTTTTAAAATTTGCTTGTATAAATTGCACAATTAAGAAATCTATATAAGTGTTGTACTTTTAATCATTTCACTAGAAATAGTTTTACCTTTCATCAAAGGATAATGGCAAAACCTGTTATCTTTTGCTTGCTTGTAGAAATTGGAAAGCTTTGTTAGAAACATTTAATATGCATTTACATTTCATACGCAAAAAAAAAACAAAAAACATTGCAATAGCAATTATGAAACACATGAAATCTGTCTTTATTTTAAATATTGGTAACAATGTCACATTCATTGTCCATCAAGTAACTTTCTCATGCTAGGATAGCGGATACATTGGATTATTTTGTTTCTAAATCAGAAATACCTGTGATTAACACCTCTAGCTCTAATAGGTTTAATTAATATGTTATTTTGATTAATAAACTGATGAAATTTTATGCAGCTTTGTGCAAACTTTCCTGTTTAGAGTTTATGGTTAAGATAATTTTTTTTAAAAAAGAAAAAAAAATCAATTATACTCAGAAACTCAGTCTAAGATTGAGCTCCATCAGTTGTTACACTTGCCCTCTTGTTCCAAGCCAACCCAACACATTCAACACAGTTCTTCATAGCATTGAAGAAATACTGACCCGAGATTGTGTCTTAGACTGAGTGTATTGATGTATAGCCACAAAGCATAATCTTCGTTTACTTGAAACTTTTTATAATAGACAGTTTCAATAATTTATATTATTTTAATATATTTGCCTTTTAATGTGTATACTGTGGGCACACCTGATCTCTGTAGGTGTCGGCGGGCCGCATTAAACACTCCGGCGGGCCGCATGTGGCCCGCGGAACGTAATTTGCCCACCCCTGCATTAAACCATAAAATCTTCAGATACAAAAACAAAGTATAATAAAATACTCAGAAAGACACAAATATAAAGGTACATTCCTCGTTCCATATGCTACGACAAATTTGTACAAATGCTCCTTCTTTCCTAGTGCTATTACAGCATGGAGTGTGTTGCCTGAGTCAGCCAGAAAAGCCAATGGCTTGACAGAATTTAAGTCATTGATTCACATGAATGACTAGATTGACCTAGGGACCTAGGATGTAATCATCTTCTTCTTTTGAAGTAATGTCTGTATTTCCTAAGATAAGATAAATCAATGGACACACAATTGTTTCTCTTTACTTCTTAAAGTAAAAACATTTTCTGAAGGGAAAAAAATGGCCGAGAATCCCCAAAGAAACAACAACAACAACAAAAAATGTCTTAGCTTCGAAGTCTCAACTTTTTAATAACAGTTGTGTTTTTCTTCTGCTCCAGACAGGTATCTAAAGTGCAATGAAAGAATGTTGTATGCTAGCATAGTGAGAAGCGCTAGAGAAAGTCTGTCTCAAGCTCCTAATAAAGGAAATAGCCTTTACTTGTCAAGACATTAGATATTAGATGCAAAAAAACAACACCACCACCTTAGCATACACCTCACAGCTTGAGCATCTGAGATTTCCTCGAAGAGATGCGGGGCCCAGTGTACAGCTCCAGAGGCAAACGTTTGCCTCAATTTCAGAAGTAAATAGGCATTCTCCTTACATCATCGAAGTTAAAAAAAAAAGGGGGGGGGGGGAGATATCTCCGTGGCGCTGTCAAAGAGGGTAACAGAGGAATATGTGTCAAATAAAGTGAAAATAGGAGGACATCTGGGGAGGACAGGGGTGCTACCTAATGACATTGTTTAGATATCGATCAGATCGTGTGACGTCAAGGCTCAAAGCTCCATGATAAGGTCTTCAAAACATTGGGTTTAAGAGTGGTTTAAGGTGAACAGGCCAGCTCAACTCGATGGTCAATTAACTCTCTAGTTTAAGCTAGACCAAAACCATAGCTCTTGTAACACGATAATACGATAGTCTGGATTGGGTTTGGCTCGACCACAAAACCCCAGAGTGACATATTTTCCTTTTTTTCTCCACGCTTTCTTTTATAAAATAAAGAGTATTTGTGTTTTTTTGTGTTTTTTTTACAATACCTCTGTTCAAGTCAGAATTCAATGGAACCTGGACGCTGATCTCAAAAACGTCTCTAACGATTTTCCTAGAAATTAAACAGCTGATATTTATCGCTGAGAATATAATTACTAGCGCGTCTATATACGGGGAAAACTCGTTTGACCGTTATAATTTTTCAAGCTAAAAAATAATTACATTAAATTCAAATTTGGCTGGAGACTATATCTACGTATAGAGCCAACTTGGCGTAGTCAGTCGTATTACCATAATTATGTCATAACTCAGTGGCGTAGCTAGGGATTTGGGGTCCGGAGGGCTTAACCTCTTCAGGGGCCCCTGCATTTTGACATTCGACATGATATAATGGCGTAATATTTAATGTAAAAACACATTATGGACAATCATTTGAGGGGGGGAGGGAGAATTTTCAAATTTTGATCCCCCCCCCCACAGCTACGCCACTGCCATAACTTAGTAAATTTAAAGTTGTTTCAATTTTTTATTGAAGTTTATAAGCTTTGCTTATATTTTTACGTAAATCTAAAATAGATTACATCTAGATTTCAGATCTAGAAGTATATCTAGACTAGGTCTTAAAGAGTTCTAAATCAGAACTTTAGGTCTTATTAATGAACATACATTATCGGACAAATGTGCCTTCCTCGCTGGTCGAATCTGAAAGTGCGTAAGTTCTAGCAGATGACAGTGTCAAGGGCTCGATACCCGAATTAAACCCAAAAAAAAAAAAAAATTGTTTTATTATATCTGAGGTTTAATAATGGTTTAAATATGTTTTAAAATGTTTTTCTTGTTCATGTGGGACTCAATAAAAGCCCCCCCCCCCCACACACACACACAAACTACCTTACGTGGAACCAATCCACTAATTAAGAGTCCAAGCCTAGAAAAACAAACAACCGTTGAACTAAGTACACCAAGGACAAATCTCTATCTAACCAAGACTAATGTCATCAATTGAGCTTCTAGACACAAGAAAGAGGCAATCGGTCTGGTAAAAAGAGAGACAAAAGGACGAGGGAGAAGTAGAGATGGACAGAAAGAGTTAAATAGAGGGGGGGAGAAAAAAGAATTCGTCTGCGGAGTAGATTGAAACCAACCTGCAAACATTAAAAATGCATTCAAACAGCTAATGGCTGAAACAACAGACACTGGCCAATGTGAAGAGAAGGGAAATTACTTTAGAGCAGGCACTAATCAGAAATAGACAAAAGTTACCCTCTCACAGCATTACAAACTACTCAGTGCCAATGGAGATGAGTTGTGGAATAGCAAAACTAGATGTGGCAGAATGTGATTTATTGTACTAATTAAGGGCGATGTTTCTGAATAGACTAGCAGCCAATGTAAGTCGTTGCATCAATCCCCATAATTCGACACACTTCCATTGGGTTTTGACACCTGATCTTGTTCTAACCACAAAATGTGCTCATCTTCGATCAGTCGCAAAATAAGAGTATCCTTAAAAGTAAACTTCCCAAGAGACCTAGGAGTGGGAACCTGTGGGTCAAAATGATATAGACATTATCTGTTTCTGTCAGCGGTGGTTAAAGAGAATGTTATTTGACCAGCACTTTTAAGACTGCTTTCAGCACAGTGCCTGAGAGCAAAGCCCAGACCATATATGTCCACTGTGTAGATAGAGCCTATTCAAAGCTTCTCTCCTCCCACATAGGCTAGTTAAGGAAACTTGAACGTTTACTTTAGCCATGCTTTGGAAATATAATGCTCTAAACTGGGTTTAACTCTTAATGTAAGTTTTTACATTTGAATAATTTGTTTCCCCTAGTAATAGGTTTAACATTAAGTGTAACTTTATAAACACCTTACACGATTACACCTCAAAGCCAAAGCTATTTCAATAGGCGAAGGGGAATAACTTCCTTTTTTGTCTCATTTCCTAAAGCCTCGCATTTACTTCCCTTCTTCTAGTTCGTCGCCACTATATGATTGTTGTATGTTTCCTGATCAGGACGTTTGTTTCCCAGAGGTCGTGCGCTATCAGGATTGAGAGAAAGAGACAGTCGAAGAAAGATTGACAACGAGAGGGAAAGAGAAAAAGAATGGATAGAGATAGAGAGAATACTAGATGGAAGAGGTAGACAATTTGTGAACACTAGTGACCTGTGTTAGTTGAATGCGTGTCACTGGTGCACAACTCACATTCAACTTTTCAAAGACTACCCTGGGGAATAGGACCACTGTTGGTCAGAGAACTCACAATAACTAATAAGGATAGAGCGGAAGTTCCAAATTTTCAAAGACTACCCTGGTGAATAGGACCACTGTTGGTCAGAGAACTCACAATAACTAATAAGTATAGAGCGGAAGTTCCAGAATTTTGTTAGTTGTCTCTGTTTTGTTATTGTTACCATCTCTGTGAATACAATTAGAATACATATAAATCACTTGATGGCCGCGGGATGTCTTAAAAAAATTATTTACAACTTTAAGACAAGTAAAAAAAAAAACAATACAAAAAAAAACTCAACCGACGATGTATAGATATATCCTCAAGACATCGCTACCATACAAAGAGAACGAAACGAAACTGGACCAAAGTTTCATGTCGATATCAGTGTTTAAATAGTTGGGTATATTCCACTAAATATGAGTACCGGGGTATTACATGTACATGAATTTGGAATTCCTCATCTGTCTAGATATTACTGGCGATTTTTATACATGTAATACTTTATGCCACTATACTTGATAATAGGTGTAATTGAAATTCTAAAAAGGCTAAAGACTTTTATCCGTCTTGAATTTTTTGTTGCTTGTCTTGTTTTTAAAGATTTTTTGTTTGTACGAGCTAGCATGTGTTAGGACTGCTTCATTAAGCATGTGTTAGGACTGCTTCATTAAGCATGTGTTAGGACTGCTTCATTAAGCATGTGTTAGGACTGCTTCATTAAGCATGTGTTAGGACTGCTTCATTAAGCATGTGTTAGGACTGCTTCATTAAGCATGTTAGGACTGCTTCATTAAGCATGTGTTAGGACTGCTTCATTAAGCATGTGTTAGGACTGCTTCATTAAGTTGAAAGTCCAGTGGGGATTGGGTGGGGGGGACAATAATAACATTTCAATTTCAAATACTCTTGAGTCAAAACAAAATCTAAACTGCAGATTGATAATAGAGGCATATATTGAAAGTAGAAAAGATTGATCACACACAAAAAATTAACACGTGTTTGTGTGTGTCAGCACATCTCGAGCCTGTGTGTATTATTGAAAAGAAAACTTGGAGTGACAATGTTGGTATTACAGCCAATATCTGTGTGTAAAAAGAAATACTATCACAATGTAGATTGAATATATTGTGTTAGTTCGTTCTTTGACACTATATAATCAATCATTAGCCTGCGAATAATGTTGTTGTTTATTCTCCACTAAATTATGTTTCTTTAGTTTTGTTCCATGTACAATGATATCTCTCAAAACTCTTTAATTGAAAAACATTGGATACTTTGGTTCTTCTGATTGAAACTCTTTTATGGCTTGCTCTCACTTATTTTGTAGACAGTAATTTAATCACACATACACACATGTGACACATACACACCTGTGACACACACACAGACACACAACCAAAACAGAGGCACACTATTTCAACAGCTGAACTTTGAAAATCTCAGATAATGACAACCATTTTGTCGTCTTAAATGTGCCCATCTTTCATTGAGACACAATGCTATAAATAGAAGAAACAATATGAACTGTGAAGGTAATCATGTCACTTTCGTGGAAGCTTCTGTTTGAAAATAGTAATAATTGATCTAATATCAATAAACAACGCATAGTCGCAAGCAAAGCGTAGAGAAACAAAAGGTTTTAAAAAATGTGATTCTGCAGTGCTAAATACTACACAAATACTAACACGTAACTTTCAAAACAAAAACACATAGTTTATCCACACTTTCCTTAGTTTGTACACCGGATAAACCAAAAAGCTGGCTATTTATAGGCTTTCCGCCATGTATGAAAATCTCCGATATTATCATCATTACAAAAGAATAGACTAAAAAAAAATATGAAAAACAAAAGTACAACAAGGCCAAATTTACGAAGTGTGGTCAGCTGACCGAGTTCATCATTATATTAGTCCTGCTTCTCTAAGTTTTTTTTAGTTTTTTTTTTTTACTCATGTAGTGGAAATCTTAATCATCCTCACACACACACACTTAAACACACCCACACACATCTATGTCGTTTTCAGTATAGTGCAATACATTGTCGATAAGAACTAAATGAATGTCACTTTTAGTTGTAAACTAAGGTAGCCGGACAAAAGTGTCGACCATGGGAACACAATAGGAACCATATTTATATTCAGAGCAAACTCTGCTGACTCCCAGAGCTTGATTGTTTGCTGACAAACCCAATGGTGGTGAGTTCAAGTACCATCGCTCCCTATCTACCCCAGTCAGTACAAACAAAACCAAACGTATACTAAGGAGGGCGCTAGGTCAAAGGTAAAGACTGACGTCACCCCAGTGTGACGTTGCATTCAGGACAAAACAGCAGAGACGTGGGAGAGGAGGTATGTTTACAATCGTTTTTTTCCCTAGTCGGAGAGAAGGGGGACGCCAAAACACGCGCCCTTGTAGTTACATTGATTGTAGATCCCTAACCCCACCCCCCAACCATCTCTCTCTCTCAGTGAGTACCAGTAGCAACAGATGGCAGAGTGGGTGACAGCTGAAATAAAAGAAAGAAAAACATTCCTGAGTCCACAAGAACGCAATGGCTCGATGGATCTGATGAAAACATTAACCGGAGAAGCAATGAATTTCAAGGTGGTGGTGGTGGTGAATGGAGCGCCTGGTGACCAATTGGTGGTGGTGACTGTGAGCCTGGTGAAAAGTGGTGACTAAGAGCCTGGTGACCCAATGGTAGTGGTGACTGGGAGCCTGGTGACCAAGTGGTGGTGGTGACTGGGAGCCTGGTGAAAAGTGGTGGTGGTGACTGGGAGCCTGGTGACCAAGTGGTAGTGGTGACCCAATGGTAGTGGTGACTGGGAGCCTGGTGACCATGTTGTGGTGGTGGTGACTGGGAGCCTGGTGAAAAGTGGTGGTGGTGACTGGGAGCCTGGTGACCCAATGGTAGTGGTGACTGGGAGCCTGGTGACCAAGTGGTGGTGGTGACTGGGAGCCTGGTGACCCAATGGTAGTGGTGACTGGGAGCCTGGTGACCCAATGGTAGTGGTGATTGGGAGCCTGGTGAAAAGTGGTGGTGGTGACTGGGAGCTTGGTGACTCAATGGTTTGGTTTGGTTTTAGGCACATCGGCACAATTTTAGGCCATGTCGTGACTGCATTCCCTTAAGGTTTGATTTGATTTGATTTTGATTTTAGGCACATCGGCACAATTTAGGCCATGTCGTGCCTGCAGTCCCTTAAGGACTACTCTCTCTTTAAACAACAAGGGCCAAATTCTATACAGTCATATCATTAAAATCAAGGTCTATTCACAGTTAAAATAGTTAAGGTAGTAAAAATTTAATTATTTGGTAAAAATCTAATGTAAATAGTACATGTTCACAAATTCATAAATCAGATCTTCGTAGATAACCCCACTTCCCGGATAAAGCCCAGTACCTTCCCGGGGTCGACACTATCAAATAGTGATGGAGAGGGTCATGAGGACAAGGGCTGCACAGCCCGGTTCAAATGCCCAAACTGTCACGCTGGCCTTACAGCCTTCCGAACCGCTCTAGCAGAAGTTTTGGCATCAAGACCGCCGACAAAACGTCTACAGGAATTCCTTTTGGCTGACCGTATGGTTTGTCTAGCCTTTGCTCTAGCTATCCTGAATAGCTTTAGGTTTTCCTGGGAAGGATTATTTATAAATGCGCCAGTCGTTTTTTCCTATCGCCAATAACACTTTTGCAAGCTGTATCAAACCATGGTTTGCTAGGCCGTTTTGGATTAGCGGAGGTTAGGGGGACAACTTTCCTGGCTATACTAAGTAGCTTGCTAGCAAAGGTATCAGCTGGGTTCTGTTCATCGAGGGTATTTTCTGTGATATCCTCGGAGTATCTTTTTTGGAATTGTTCCCAATCGGCCTTATTCAGTTTCCACCGCTGAGGTCGTCCCAATGAGGGGAGATTGTTAGTAATGATGATTGGGAAGTGATCACTTCCCCGTAGATCATTGCTAACTGACCATTTAAAGTCGTCCAGAAGTCCAGGGACGCATACGGTGAGGTGAATGCATGTGAGAGATCCAGTTCCTGAGTGCAAGTAGGTCGATGATGCATCATTAAGTATGCATAAATCATGTTGGAGGAAGATATCCTCCAGCATACGATCTCTTGTGTCGGTATTGTTGGATCCCCACATGGTGTTATGGGCATTGAAATCCTCAAGGATTATATAAGGCCGGGGGTGTTGTTTCAATAGGCCCTCCATGTCTGTTGGGTTTAATGGAGCGCCTGGTGGTAGATACATGCTGCAGCAAGTGATAACCTTGTGAAGGGTTATCCTAGCTGCTACGGCATGTAGTGTGGTCTATAGTTCTACCCTCTCATGGGGGAAGCTGTCCTTCACAAGAATACAGACTCCACCTGATGCTCTCTCTGCATCCTCAACATTCTTGATGATGCTATCTTTCAGAAATGTTTCCTGTAAGCAGACAGCTATAAGAGTCTCAGAGTCTATCAGTAGCTGCATTTCCTCATAATTGGCCTTAAGGCCTCTACAATTCCTCTGTACAATTCTGAATCCATGGCTTATTCTAAATGACCTACTTGGAGCTATTTGGCCTTGGGAGGCCCCCGGAGGGTTTCCCTTTATTCCAGTGACCTTGGTATTTTTATTCTTGGGTTTTGATGGAGCGGAGGACAACCCCCTTTTGGGGGAAGTCTTTTGCTCTGGAGAGGGGAGATCCCTCTGGTTAGAGCGGGCATCCTCTCCGCTTTGATTTCTCCCCTTAGGGAGTTGGTCAACCTCTAATTCTGTAGAGGTTGGGATGTCTGGCTGGGTTCTCTGAGGAGAACCTGTGTCAGACATGATGTCTCCGGGTTCTCCCGGAGTGTTGGTTTTGACATGCTGCTCAGTCTCCATGCTCTCATCAGCGAGCACAAGACCCTGTTCTTTAACATGACAACCGGGCCTTCTTGTGTGTTCTTTGGCGGTGTTTTCTTCTGAGTTGGAGGAGGAGGAGGGGGTGGTGGGGTCAATGTGTCCGTCTGTGTGGCTATGGATCTTCCTATCTTAGCAACAGCCTGGGCATAGGTCTTTGTCAAGCCGAATTTCAGCGATTTCGCCTGGCTGAAGGTACATCCATTTCTTGCCTTGTACTCCTGCACGGTAACCTCCTGTTTCCACACAGGGCAGTCCTTGGAGTAGGCTGAGTGGCCAGCGTGACAGTTTGGGCATTTGAACTGGGCTGTGCAGCCCTTGTCCTCATGACCCTCTCCAGCACATCTGGCACACACAGTGTTCCTCTTACAGACTGCCGCGCCGTGTCCATAACCCTGGCACTTGAAGCACCTCATGGGGTTAGGTATGTAGGGCCTCACTGGAACTCGTAGGTATCCTGCCTTCACATACTCTGGCGGTGTCCTAGTTCCGAATGTGAGGATAATAGTGGCGGTTTTGACCTCTTCACCATTCCTGTGCCTGGTAATGCGCAGGGCATGGGTGACTCCTTCAATGCCCTCCACTATTTCCTTCTCGGAACATTCCAGTAGGTCCCTAGTGCTGATTACACCTCTGCTGGTGTTCAGACTCTTGTGTGGCATAACTTCCACTTGGAGATCACAGAGTCTTCTGCATCTTAAAAGCCCATGAGAGTGTGTCTTGCTATCAACTTCTACAAGAAGTTCCAAAGACTTGTGTAGCTTAGACGCACTCTTGGGCTCTCCCACTACTGACTTGAGTCTCCTATAGATAGGAAAAGGGCTCAGCTTTGTAAGGCTTTACCCCTCCTCTGTGCACCTGACCACCAAAAATGATGGCCAGTTAGTACAGCTTTTTGTTGCCTCCTCCTTTTTTGCCTCAATACGGCGTCTCTTGCCCAGACATAAATCTGGAACAAGTAGTTTATTGGGTGTTTTTTCTATCCATATATATTCTTGTTAGTTCGGCACCTGTGCTCCCCACCCGCCATCGAGTCCAACAAGGGGACGGGCCATTCGGATGTCAAGAATGAGACCGCCAGGGCTACACAGGTGCTATTCTCAGTCAGCTGCTGCATCGGACATGTGTCCGAAACAGCAGCTCCCTGATTGACCCTCCAGCATAGGTCGAAGAATCGGCATGACCAGCCGGTTGACCCAGAGCGGGGCATCTGGGCCTCAAGTCTAGGGGAACTTGGAGCCAAAGTATTGTGTTGTGGTGGTTTATCCTCAGATAGCCACCACTCAAACAACTTACCCGTCGCAGTCCACGGCAAACGGACTGGTCTAGGACGTAGTGAGATATTTAGAGATAAGGAGACAGAGTGATGATCAATGAAGGCAGACTGAGGAAAAGAGGAGGCAGACACAATGATAGAAAAGAAGTAGGGCACTTTTGAGCTCCAAAAGTGCTAAGGAAAGAGGAGCGCAGTTTAACGTCATGTCTCGGGACGATGCTCTGGGTGATGCCACTGCAAAGATTACAGGACAAAGACCGTCATTTGTTCTCCTACTAACTATAATGATGGTCTCTTACAGTTCCATTGATGGTTAATGTTGTGAACACGGCTGTGAAACAAGTATCTAGAGATGTTTAAACTAGATGTTTACTTAAACATTGGGTTCGAGAAGCAACCGTGACTTTTCATTCGGAAAAAAAAAAGTTTGAAAAATAATTAGAATTCTCATCCCTTCTTTATTGGATAAAGTAATTTTAAAGAGGGTATTACACAAGGGAAGATGATAAGTGGGGTCAGACAAAATAGTTATGAAACTTCATGTGAAGTCTACTTTTGTGAATCTATTATTGACATTAAGTTATCGTGTGTGTTATTAATGTGTCTTCAATTAGTTCGTGATTTCCACTTGGAATGTTATAGTGTTTTACTTCGTAAAGAGGATTTTTGTCATTTCTTTAACTAAAGTACTTCCGGCAACACAGTAGTATAGAAGTCATCAAGCCATTGAAAAAAAACAAAGACATTTTAGGACCTTCCTAATTCCGTTGTTACAACGACACGAGTTTCTAAGTGAAATAGTTTGTTGAGTACGACTGATAAGCAGAGGGCCGCCCACTACTGTTTAGGTGTTTACTATTATTTGTTTAACAACGATGCTAGATCAAATTTTAGCGAGTAAAAACTCTTTCAAACATGAAACAGAATGTCATCGTATCTGTTCCCACTGTGAAAACTGCAAGAACTCCCAGGACTTAACGCTCAAAATGCTGCAGCCTGGAGCTCCCTTCAACAACTAAAATTTAATGATCCATAACTTTGCTTTCAATCAATTATTTAACACCTTGTTGACTCAAGTCAATCAATTGAAACACTCTCTGCGAATAATGCGGTTTATGCGGAACATCATCTGCATTGCTCAGACAGTGGGAACAAAATGAATAAATTTACAACCTAGAGACATAAGCATGCTTCTTTAAAAAGAATAACGAATGACATTATTGAAGCATTTGTGAATCATTTTAGTTTCAAGTTGTCAAGTCAATAGCCCTTAAAGTACAGCAACCCATCGTTTGGTGAAGACACAAACAGTGCTATCTATTATCTTAACAGCCGATTTGCGTAAGGACTAGATATGATCTACAGTGTTTAGCATATGTTTAGTAGCCTACTTTTAATTCCTCATCAAGCCGTCACTCTAGTCTCCCTGAGCTGGTGGATCTGCTCCAGACGCAGGAGTTACTCTCTCTCTCTCGTCTAAATCAATCGATGCCAACCAGTGGCATTTAGGAGAATAGAGAGAAAAGAAGGAAGTCTGGGGGTGGGAGGGACACCACGAAAACGTGACTGGAACTATCGACTACAGAGGATATCACCCCAGTGTCTCACACATCACACGCAGACACGTAGTGAGCGGAACCTCTTGATGAAGTGACGAATAAAGGTCTCTACAAGATCGCACGCGAAGATCGGGAGGCCTACGGATCCCTCATTATTTTAATTAGAAGAAAAAACTTTAAGCAATGTATAACCATATTCTCAGCTCTCAAAAACATTTCTATCTACCATGTCTCGAAGAACTGGTTCACAGACAATATAAAAAAAGACAATTGTCACCAATTAGACCACAGTTACATCAGATCTGGACGAAGCGGTTAGCTCCACTCAATTAAGGATTAGAATAGAGAGACTTCAAAACTCATTTATTCCATTCTCTGCCAGGGCATTTCAAAGCCATTCTTCGTCACCAAGAATCATATAGGAGCCCAAGTCATCAAGCGGTGGACAATTGAAATGGAAATGCATTTAAACAGTTAAAAATACTTTTTCAAAAAGACAATACCTCCTATATGCAACTTATTGAGCGATTGTTTTTCACTTAAAAATTAATGAATGTTAGATTAAAAAACATTTTAAAATTCTCCCAGAGAAAGAATCCTGGTTAAGCGAATGTACAGATCTAGTACACCTATTAATATTCCAATGATAACCATTTAGCTCTATAATTGATAGACAATGTGCAAAATTTTCCAAACAATTTATGAAACTCTTGAATCAATAAAGCCTTACATTCGGAAATTCAAGAACGCGATAGTCCTCTCAAGAACGTGATGTCTTTTCAAAACCGATGTTGGATCTAGACCTAGATTTAGTCTCTAGCCAAATTTACATGTATCTATTTTTACTTTGAAAAAATATAACAGTCAGACTAGCGTTTTCCCCGTGTGGCCAACGAGCTGGTCAGTCTTGTCATCAACTGTTACATTTCTAGGAGAATCGTTAAAGCCATTTTTGAGATACGCGTCCGCCCACTCTCCACGAAGGAGTGACTTGAATAGAGGTATTGTAATAAATAAAATAATAATAAATCAAATTTCAACATCTGACCTGAATCTATTGAGATTGTTGTTTACAAGTTGCTAAGCATCAAAATGAAATACCAGATGTCTAACACGATACATCACCTACAATATAGTACTGTTCCATAAATGTATAGATTCTACATAATAAGGATAAGGATACATCACCTAAATATAGTACTGTTCCATAAAAGTATAGAGTATACCTAATAAAGATAACACGATACTTATAGAGAGATACATCACATACAATATAGTACTGTTCGATAAACGTTTGGAATCTACCTAATAAGGATAAATGTATAGAACAAAAACACTAAATGCATGTCAATGTTTCTATCTCTTCAAGCGCACGTTCAGTGCTGCCAAGTTACAGAATCTAAAGTGTAACAAACTGTCACATAACTGTTGTATAGAAGCAAAACCTTTTTTAAAACCAAGATGGATGCGTGCGTCTTATTTTATTGCAGTAAACTACCACCCCCACCCCCTCCCCACCATTGAAACTGTATATTGAAATGTAAGTGGACCCCAGAAACTTTACATCTAATTATCTGTTATGTTGCCAAAATTTCTCCAATGCCCGAGTTTATTACTTTGAAATCACTTGTATACGCCAAGAAGTAGAAATGTATTTAATGTAGTTGCAATTATTTCATAATGGCCAACATAATAAACAAGTAAAAATATTGAAGTCTACATTTTGTACAATCACTTTTTTTTAACTCCAAAAAAGAGGAGTCTTTAGTTGTTCTCACGTGTGGTTCCACTAAAGAGGTGAAACCGTGAAATGCCTACATCCACCCCGCCAATCATTTTTCTCCACTGTCCTGAGACTTTGACGATCAATTCTTAGTGTCACTCAAGTTTTTTCTTCTGTTCACTAGGCCGTGCCCAATTGTTCGTGTTCATCTCTTCACAGTTGAAGAGTTTCATGCTCCTACAGGATGGTACAATGCTGGAGCCACAGAATCACAACAACATAGTGGCAGAAGGGAGGGGGAGGGTGAATAGATATTAAGCTGAACGTACAGTAGTAGACTGTTTGATACAACTGTCAGTTTAATCGACCTCACTTTGCCATCTCAGTGCCATCAGTGCTGTGCCTTAATAGATCTCCCCAAGTCTACCTGCACCCTAACCCCTATATAGTTAATATTGGAGAGAGAGAGACGCTAAATACGCCCAATTCAACTGAAAAGCGTGAGATTGGTACACAGACTACAACGGAACAACTTCTGACTGATGTCAAGACGTGCTTTGAAAGGAAGCCCCCTGCCCCCCGTGACATTCATTTTGGGTTCTATAAGCTCAAAGGTAATACAAAGTAAATACAATTTTCTTCTTCTTTGCCCTTGGCATCCATAAATCTGATAATCCTGTATCTGAGAGATAATGACGATGTGAAACAATCTACTGAGATGTGGTGGTCGAGGGAGTTCTCCATCACCCTAACATCCATAGGCAGAGTTATGCTGTCTTTTCCACGGTTATCTTATAAGTTGCTCTACGTACTGTTACACAAACTGCCAATAAGAATGTGCGCGCGTGAGTGCTATAATTTAATATCAGCAAAGAAAAAATAATTAGCTGCTTCTTTGACCGCTAAAGTCAATGGTTACCCCGACAAAGTTTTCTACTCTAATGGTGTACACTTCAAAGCCAAGGACATGAATGTACGCCGGGAAAGGGGAGATGAGTAAAGAAGAAGTGGCGTATGTCAGAGAACAAAAAAATCAATTTAAAAAAGTAAGAAATGTTTCACAACAGCTTTACTAAACTAGATCGAAGTTTCAGATACATCTGTGACGCAAGATGGAACAAGAAAGTCAAGCGTCAAAACGTTAGGTTCATTTTCTTCTAAAAAGAACTAAGCAGTCCAGTGCTATTAATTTATAATTGTTGAAGTCCAATACATGATCACAGAGAACAGCGGAATGAAAGCTAAATTTTCTCTGTCCAATGAGTGGTCATAAACGGCATGGCTTTCTGAGGGCGGGGGGGGGGGGGGGGGGGGGGCTAGTTCGAATACCAAGGAATTTTTAGTTGATTAAACTAGAGCTCCGTTGTGCCCAAAAGCAGTTGGAAATCTAAAGACCCCCCCCCCCCCTCCTCATCAGATTAGAGCACCGAGCAAAAAGACGCGAAATTAAACAAAAACCTGTGTGACAGGAAATGATAGTTTCAATGGTATCGGTGGTCAAACTCAATACAAGATGCATGAATGACCAAGAAGTGGATTGTGGATCAGACTCAAGAGCCTTGGGTTCAAATTCCATTATGTTTTTAATCATTTCACGGATAAACGAACCAACAGCACTGTAGGCTAAAAGCCAGTTTAAAAAACTGTCCAATCACACTTCCTTGTTTTGTAGAACTCAATTATTTTTGGTGTTGAGGGTGAAAGTTAAAAAAAAAAAAAAAAGATCATAGAATTCTTGGGCGAGAGAGTGTAACGACTCTCTAGTGATAACAACACTTGGGAGAGAGAGAGAGAGTGGGAGAGAGAGAGAGAGAGAGAGAGTAACGACTCTCTAGTGATAACAACACTTGGGAGAGAGAGAGAGTAACGACTCTCTAGTGATAACAACACTTGGGAGAGAGAGAGTGTAACGACTCTCTAGTGATAACAACACTTGGGAGAGAGAGAGAGAGTGGGAGAGAGAGAGAGAGAGAGAGTAACGACTCTCTAGTGATAACAACACTTGGGAGAGAGAGAGTGTAACGACTCTCTAGTGATAACAACACTTGGGAGAGAGAGAGAGAGTGGAGAGAGAGAGAGAGAGAGAGAGTAACGACTCTCTAGTGATAACAACACTTGGGAGAGAGAGAGAGTAACGACTCTCTAGTGATAACAACACTTGGGAGAGAGAGAGAGTAACGACTCTCTAGTGATAACAACACTTGGGAGAGAGAGAGAGAGTGGGAGAGAGAGAGAGAGAGAGAGAGAGTAACGACTCTCTAGTGATAACAACACTTGGGAGAGAGAGAGAGTAACGACTCTCTAGTGATAACAACACTTGGGAGAGAGAGAGAGTAACGACTCTCTAGTGATAACAACACTTGGGAGAGAGAGAGAGTAACGACTCTCTAGTGATAACAACACTTGGGAGAGAGAGAGAGTAACGACTCTCTAGTGATAACAACACTTGGGAGAGAGAGAGAGAGAGAGTAACGACTCTCTAGTGATAACAACACTTGGGAGAGAGAGAGAGAGAGTAACGACTCTCTAGTGATAACAACACTTGGGAGAGAGAGAGAGAGAGTAACGACTCTCTAGTGATAACAAAAAAACTAACATTGTCGTTCTTACTTGATTTAATATGCTACTCAACTATATGGAATAATTACGATGCAAAAAACAACAACCGATTTTTCGTTCTTAAAAAAGACCTTCGCGACAAACTTTTTTTTGTGTGTGTAAAAATCTACATTTTGTAATGTGAAGACGAATATTGTGGTATCTAGCTCCTATCACTTATTTTATATTTTAAAAAGTTACTTGCCTTTGCAAAAATGCATTTTTCCACACGGGTGTCATCCTCTGATGGGTGCCACCCCGTGCGGCCCGCAGCCCCGAATGATGCCTCTGGTGTGGACAACTGATACATCTAGCTATTATGATGAAAATTCTTTGTTTAAAAAAAGGGAGATCACTTGAGTGCTTTGTTTTTAGCAGAAATCAGACCCGTCTACATTGGTCAAACTTTTAATATTGGAGTTTTTCAAACTAAAAAGTTAATCCTATTTATCTGTTCTTTGTTATACTTAAAGTTTTTACTTAGTGTCAAGTTTTTTCTTCTGTTCACTAGGGCGTGTTCGTGTTCATCTCTTCACAATTGAAGAGTTTCAGGCTACTACAGGACTGTACAATGCAGGCGTCACAAAAACAGAGTGGCAGAAGGGAGGGTGAATGGATACTAAACTGAACGTACAGTCGTAG
Organism: Biomphalaria pfeifferi; assembly: GCA_030265305.1. Lineage (NCBI taxonomy): Eukaryota > Metazoa > Mollusca > Gastropoda > Planorbidae > Biomphalaria > Biomphalaria pfeifferi. The sequence continues at coordinate 717,289 of JASAOG010000254.1, forward strand.
TAGTACTCTGTCTGGTAGGATTCTTTTACCTTTTTTTTTTTTCACAACAGTATAGGAGTACAGAGACCACTAGCAAAGAATACAGTTTTAATTGTACTTGGAAGCTGATGTTACTGTTCCACATTATCCCCAGTTTGCTCACGGCAGCGGGTGCCTAGGAAGCAAAGTAAGAGATAAAAGGAGTAGAAAGACACAAGAACTGCGGTGGAACCCGAAAGAAAATCACGTCAAAAAGGAAGGAGGGCGATTATTTTGAAATGGACAAAATAAACAAAATGTTATTGAAAGACCAACTGTTTCCAGAGAGAGGGAGAGCGGCGGGTAGGAAGGATGAAATTAGGATTTCAATAGCATTTCAGTTTTCAGTCTAAATGTGATGGATACAAAACCCTCCCGACGGAGGCCGCTCAATAAAAAAAAGTGAAAGTCTATTATTTGAACTGAAAAGATTCAGTCAATATGTATGTCCCACAGATCTAGATCTACTTGTGCTGGGGGGAAAAGTCAGGAAACATGATAAAGCCGTGACTAGAAGATCAAAGGTCATAGGTGACCATTAGTGTAATGTAAGGCGCACAGTTTCTCACGCGTTGACATATAGACTTTAGCCCTCGGACCTATTCCACATTCTCTGCCCATTTTTAAATGGGGACACACACCCCAATCCTTTTCACCAATTAGTACCACACCCTCCCCCGATCCGCTGTAACCCCTTACCTTTTAAGACATCTCCGACAGAAGATTTCTCCTTTCGGAGCCGACAACACAACATCATCCATTCAACGAAATGAACAACAAACAATGGCCCATGTGGACGAATGGAAAACGTACAGTCCACTCTAGCAGCAGTTGTTCAGACACGAAATACAGACGAAATAAAGTAGATCTAGTCACAACTTACATTAGTTGTCACAGCTTCGGTAGGAGGACATTCTTTGGAGTCCATTCATCTCCCACCCCCCATACACACGCTGATCTCTCGGTGTGAGTACGACTTTGACCGAGTCTTAGGATTCAATAATCCGGTTAAGGCTAGTTCTGTTACGGAGGAAGGGAGGTCATTCAAACTATAAGCTGATACCAAAAATGAAAGACACTTCCTTTCAGTTGGTAAGTGTATTTTTTAATGTCGTGATGGTATTAACTTAAACAAGGTGACAAGAAATGTTTCAATCGACTTGCCTATTAAAACAATCAACTCGACAAGAAATTTATTAATTCATGGTCTTTTCATTCATTTTTTCAATCGACATGACAAGAAACTATCAAACTGACAAGACAGTTATCAATTTGAGGACAGGGATGCTATGGACCCATTATGTTCTATGTTGATAGTCTTTTATATTTATTTTTGTGTGTTTCAACTTTGTTCTAGAAAAGCTGTATAAACAATTGAATATTTACATCTTTCATTCCCTTGCATGCCGTTATTTGTGCTTTGCTTCGTCCAGTGAAACATGATACCTTTGCTATTTCAGCATGAAGCTAACTTCTCTTGGGACGACCAAGGAAACGTGGAAACACTTGGACAGAAGTAGGGATGTGACAAAATTGTTACCGGACAAATCCAAGTACAGAACCCCAGACCTACCAGAGCACAACGATACATGGTGGTCTTTGTCAGACCGTAGCTTACAAGGGTGAAGGCCAAGTTTCTTCATATTTTATCAATGGTCCGTTTAGAGGCGTACGATTCTCATTTACTACATGATTACCTAAGCCCAAAGTTCACGCATATATCTCCCACACATACACACCTATCTCCCAGACGTACACACCTATCTCCACCACCTTCCACTCTACTCCTGTATAGATGCAGATGTCGTGTCTGTGCCCTTCCCGTTCCTCACCCCCCCCTTCCTCGCCACGTGCGCTCACACACACACACCGCCATTATTTATCCCCAATGCTTACCAATAGTAAAAGCGCTTATATCACCTCGTACGAGGCTGGTCCATCCAGTCAGCAGTGTTGCACACACACAGGGCACATCCTATGACAGGACAATAAGGAGATGTTGTTTGAAAGGGTCCTCATTTCACTCATTCACCTAGATAGACTCGAGATCTACTAGAGATCGCAGCAAACCCTCACTTCTCCACCACCCCTCTTTTTCCCCCTCGCTGTTTTGTGAGCTATTATTGTTCGCGTTGGTATTGAATGCCAGTTTAGGATATCAGGGAAAAAAAAGGGGTGGTGGTAATTTGACTGACATGAACAAGAAAAGTAGAAAAGAAATGGAGCAAATTAAGCTCATTAGCAAAAGAGTTATGTTCGGGCGGTTCTTTAGGGAGATGGGGGGGGGGGGGGTGGAGAGAGAAAAAGAGAGACAGAGAGAGAGAGAGAGGTAAGGAAATAGAACAAAGTGAGGATATCATAGCATTATTCAGTAATCTCAGCATATTGGCCAGAACGGCCATATAAATTGAATGTAAGGTTATAACTGCATTGTATTGGACTTGTTAAATATCTATGTATCCATCTAAATGTCTGTTTTATCTGAGAAGTTAGATCAATTACGCTTTTTAAAAACAAACGTCCCAGGGATGAACTGATACACGATACCACAAGGTCAAGTTCAAACCGATTCTTAAAGCACTCAATGATTACCTAACCACTAGTTAAGACACAAGCCAGTGCGAGTCAAGGCCCCGTGAGTCAAATAACGCTATCCTCACTGAGATCTGTGGCTCAACGACTGAAGAATTCAAAACTTGTTGCGAAACAAACTATGACCATGTGTTCGCCCAGGACAGAACTTAGTTTGAAGGCAGACACATTCAATGCCATTCCATTGTGTTACAGAATTGACAACACACCTATTCAATGAAACAAATAGAGACAAGCCCAAGATATTCAGATAGAGTTAATAAGTGTCAAAAACTAGAGACTGAACATTGCCCTCAAGTCGAAGAACAACACAGACAATGCAGCTTAATTCTGCTGATGAAAATATATCTCGAGTGAAGGTCCTCCAATAAAACTAATCAAAATAAAGTAAGTTTGTTTTCTAATTGTTTTTTGCCTAGCGCGTCTTCCATACTATAACTTTCTAGCTAAGGTATGATAGTACGACCTGATCCAATCTCTTTCTTTTGACCCGTGGGGGGAGAGGGGGCATCTGGGAGCAAGTTTCAGTGCTGCCTTTGGGCCTTCCGCAAACACAGCTCAGCTCACGCCGGGATTCGAACCAAGCGGTTTCTGCCGGACAGCTAAACGTCTCCGTAATGAAGCTGATAGTGGTCAATAATTTCTCATTCTATTTCGCTTCATTATTTCAAGGAGTCTTTCCAGTCAGCGGGGCACAATCAATGTCTCGGAACAGTCCAGCTAATGATGTCTACATAGGGCGGTGCGTCGAGTGAGGTAATTTCCGCTGAAGCTTTGTTCCAAATAACAAAGACATAAGCCAAATTTACTGTTAAGATGATCACAGTTTGACAAACGTTCAAACTAGAGTTTTTACTGTGTACCCCAATTAATTATTTTCCCCATATACTGTCAATTTCAAGAAAAATCTTTAAAAAAGTTTCCGAAATACCCATCCAGTGTCAACTCACTCTTGAAGAGTTTGCAAGCTGATAGAAGGTATTTCAAAAATAATTAATTAATAATTTTAAAAAAAAATGTGCACGAAAACCCCCAAGATATATCCAAAGTATATGCCACTGGACGATCAAAGTCTATTCAATTCTAAATGTAAGGAATAAATGTGTGTAAATGTGTGTATGAATGTTTGTATAAATGTGTGTGCTTATGTGTATACATGTATGTGTGAATTTATGAATAATGTGTGTATTTATGTGTGTATAAATGTATGTATAAAATTTTGAATCATGTTTGTATTAATGAATATATAAATGTGTGTATTAATGAATGTACAAATGTGTGTATTAATGAATTTATACATGGTGTGTATTAATGAATGTACAAATGTGTGTATTAATGAATGTACAAATGTGTGTATTAATGAATGTACAAATGTGTGTATTAATGAATGTACAAATGTGTGTATTAATGAATGTACACATGTGTGTATTAATGAATGTACACATGTGTGTATTAATGAATGTACAAATGTGTGTATTAATGAATGTATAAATGTGTGTATTAATGAATGTATACACGTGTGTATTAATGAATGTACAAATGTGTGTATTAATGAATGTATACATGGTGTGTATTAATGAATGTACACATGTGTGTATTAATGAATGTACACATGTGTGTATTAATGAATGTACAAATGTGTGTGTTAATGAATGTATAAATGTGTGTATTAATGAATGTATACACGTGTGTATTAATGAATGTATACACGTGTGTATTAATGAATGTATACACGTGTGTATTAATGAATGTATACATGTGTGTATTAATGAATGTATACATGTGTATTAATGTATGTATACATGTGTGTATTAATGAATGTTTAAATGTGTGTATTAATGAATGTTTAAATGTGTGTATGTTGTTTTTTTTTACGTACGGAGCAGCAAGTCATTTGTTTTAACTTACGACCATTTCCGCGCTATTTGATCATTATGCTGTCATTAAGTATTGCAATCAAAAGTCATCACTTGGACAAAAGTTTTGTATCGAAGGGTTCAACACACACACACAGACTGGACACCAAAAAAAGCATTTCACGTCTGCTGTCTCCTCGGGTCACAAGCTTATCAAACATCGCAATACTACATTATCCCCCCCCCCTCTTTTTTTTTTAAGTCGATGTAGGCGCATTGCTCAACAAACGTTTGATCAATCCTGTTTAACGAGGCATGCTATTCATGCAGTGCTATCAGTCAAACAAGTGAATCAAGTGCCATGTCCATCGTAATTCAAGTGCCTTATCTTGACAGATTTTGTTGCTATTTCTTAGTTGGGGTAGTTTACCTGGAAACTTCGAGACGGTCATAAAATGTGGCGCCCGAAATGTTCACAGAGTTATAAATAATGCCTGGATCAGTCCTAGAACACGTGTTGCAATGTGTTACGCACACAATCTTGGGGACAAGAAAACTAAAATAAAAAAAAAAAGGCTTGGAGGAATTCACTTTGATAGATGATTGTGCACAAAGATCAGGGCCTAAGTTAGAACCAGGATGGCTGCCTAGTCGTGCGGTATGCACGCTGTCGTTCGTCGTCATGATGTCTCGGGTTCATACCCTGCCCACTGCCATCCCCCATCGTCCTGCAGGAAGTTTGGACTAGGGAGTAGATAATCTTCAACTCTGAAGGGACAATCCGAAACATGTATAACATTTTACATTTTGATCGTTGCTATGTTGATGATAAAATACTACAAATCACTGTTATATAGGCCTACCCTTGTCTATATTTGTCCTAGCTGTTAGATTTCATGTAATTATTGAGCACATTGGGAATGAGCTCAGCCCCTTAGTGAAGCCGCCGATTTTTTTCAAATGTTACCAAGAGAGCGGTAGTAGGAAAGTGAGAAGAGGGGATACATCACATGAACTTTATAGTACATTGGACAAACTATACGGTGGTTTGCCTTGGTTTGCCTATCACTGCTCTACAGCTTAACATTGTTTCTTGCAAGACAGTTAACATTTTTCTTGACTCTAATTTTATTAGCATATGGAAGAAATAAAACACTTCTTTTCAAATGTTCAAGTACCCATCAGTCAGCCAGTAGAAAAAATAACCAACCCCCCCCCCCTTTTTTTTTCAACTTCACCTATTTATGAACTAACTGCAGAGCACCTACCTTTTCCCTGCCCCAGTTTTGTCATTAAAAGTGAACTCGCTGCACAAGTGACTCTGATTGTAGCCATAAATAAACAAAAAACGCACCCACCTAACCTCCACTTACCCATCTGGTCCATTCATCAAAACTCCCCAAGTTCAATACAACCAAACTTTGTTTACTTTCCATCTGACTGGACAGACCAAGGATAAGAAAGGAAAAAAAAACAACAAAAAACCCTGTGGTAAATATTGACAACAAAGAATGATCCACCAGCCAGTATTGCATGGAGTGTCAGATCTTGTGGTGGCCAGAGGTAAATAGAGTCAAGGAAATGTCCAAGATCTGTGTGCAAACACACAGTTTTCTTGCCAAGCAAAGGGAGATTAACCAGCAATTAGAAGCGAGTTCACTGCCAACATCCCCATGCCATAGTACATTCTGTATGATATCTTGGATAGCAAAGTTAGACAGGTCGGCACTGCTTTCAAGAATAGTACATTCTGTATGATATCCTGGATAGCAAAGTTGGATAGGTTGACACTGCTTTCAAGAATAGTACATTCTGTATGATATCCTGGATAGCAAAGTTAGACAGGTTGGCACTACTTTCAAGAGTAGTACATTCTGTATGATATCTTGGATAGCAAGGTTAGACAGGTTGGCACTACTTTCAAGAATAGTACATTCTGTATGATATCCTGGATAGCAAAGTTAGACAGGTTGGCACTGCTTTCAAGAATAGTATAGGATAATGTGGTCAATTTGTAAGATGCCAACCCTTAATACACAGCCTAAAATCTTGGTAGAACAGTAATCTGAGTATCTATTCTAATCTTGAAACAGTTGCGAAATGAGAGATAATTTTTTTTAAAAATGCTGGTGATTGTATTTATAAAACTGCGAACACTAAACCACACAAATAAGAATTATGAACCAGCAGTGTAGGACAGAATGACCTAATTATGTGCTTGTAAATTAAAAGGCCTCCAGTAAACATAAAAACATATACATAATATCTAGGTGTGCTGTAAACAATAATCAATTTTTTTTTTTAAATATTAATAAACACCAACATTAAAAAAAAAATCACTTTACTTTTGGACTAACTAGCAGGACTTACTTTTTCTGGATGATTCCGCTCGGCTAACATTTAACATTGTGACTTTCTTCACCTTCAACTTAGGAGTGCCGCCCTCTACAGAGGGTTGTGCCATTCTACTTCATCTAGTAGTAGTCTCATTGAAATTACAAAATGTGATCGTGTCCAACCTTCAATAGAAACACAAAGATTTATTTATAGTAAAACCACATTAATATTTTATACAGTATATAAAATAATATTTTTAAAAAAAAAAGAAATTTGATTGTTTAATGATAGGCCTACTCTTCTACTCTAAGTGGTATGAAGAATTCAGACATCTTGAAACTTTTAAAAATTTCCCTCAAATCATTTAAATATTCTGAAGATTTAGAGCTGCAGTTGTAATGATTTTACTATTGGCTAAAACATTTAAACCTTTTGATTTTCCTTACTAAGTAAATCCAAGACAAACTGAAGCTAGCTACATGGTTTCTGTAACTAAACACATGGTTTCTTATCTCTGCATTCAATTTCTAAGAAATGTGTCATTAGGAACATACAATAGATATTATAAGATATTCTATAGAACTAAACAGCTAAAAGCTCAAAACCTGCTTTGAGTAGTTCCATAGCAATCAAAACACGAGCATTACACACACACAGAGAGAGTAGTCCAATAGGAATATTAACTAAAATTTCCATTATGCTTATTGCTAAAGCTTATTTTACCCAATTTTTTTTAAGATTATAGTGAATGAGTGCCTATTCAATCGTTTTCGTAACAGTTGGTCGACACATTCACAGGTTTGTTTAAAGTGATCATTAGAGAATAACTGAAATCAATATCAATTCATTTTTTTTCAAATGAAAGAGTGTTTAAATAAAAACTATACTTATGTAGCTTTTGTGATATACTCAATAGTAAATTGACAAATAGAATGACTGTAACACAAAGTAAGCAAGGTGAGCTGATTTCCAACCTATTCAGGCTAATATTGATGTAAATATAGGCAAACACATTTTTTTGTTCACTTTTAAAGATAACTATTTTAATTCTAAGCACATTTCAAAGGATTATAAAAAATAATAAGAATAATAATGAACATAAGGAATGCAAATGTCACAAACTTTCTTTTTTTGTCATCACAAGCTACTTATTTTCTCTTTTCTTGAAAAAAAAAAGAAAAAGAAATACACAAAACAAAAAAAAAAAACACAAACTTAAAGAAGTTCACTTTTGTAAGACACATAATATGAAGACTAGCTTGAATAAATTTGATAAATGTTAATTTAGAGAAAAATAAAATATTTTGTACAAAAATCATCTCTTTATTCAAAAGCACTATAATGGTCAGAATAAACGTGTGAAGCAGCTTAATTGCAGACTGGTTCTATCAGCAGTAGTCCAAAGAAGAGCATACTGAATGATGACAAGTGATGCTCCACAGAAAATGGATTCCATAGATTTTATACTATTTTACCACCATACTTCAATGTGTTTATTTTGTTCAGGAATTGAAGGACTTTTTAAACACTGAGATCTTGCTGTAATTAGGACTTTATTTCTATAAACTTATTACTCATTCACTTTCTACTGCCAAGTTTGTAAACTGGGTCATTAATAGTCATTATGTGATTTAGAAAATTAGTTTGCAAGTTAAGGGAATAAAGTTAATAAATAATTTTAAAAAGATTTGCTTTAGACAAAACCATATTTACTAAAATATATATATATATATACACACCAGTGGCTAAAAATGAAAGAAACAGAAGCAAATACAGAATACTACATTGTGTTAAGAAGTTCTAAACAGAGCCATAAAAATCTATTCAAACCATGAGGCTACCTGTAGAAGTTACAAATTAAAAGAAGATGACAACAATAGATAAATTGCCAAGCTATTACATGCTGTCAGCCTGGAAGTCAGCACTCAGGTTTTACTTCCTCAAGTCCAGAGAGAAGGAAACAAATGACTCAAACAGGGAAAGTCAGGCCTGAGTAAAAAGCAAACATATATAAGAGATTTTAGTTCCTCAACTATTTTGATCAAAACAAAACAATATTTGTTTTAGTCTTTTTTTTTTAACTAGAAGGATGATGTTGTTTTTTAAATTCCTCAATATTTGAGCTGGATAGTGTACAAACATATTGATCTACTGACTATTTTAAAATGTAAACAGAGCTTATTTTCATTATATATCCTTAGATCAGTGTTTCTCAAACTTTAACTGGTGGCATCCCCAAACAAACAAAAATTATTTGCACACTCTTTAGGCAGCTCTGATCTGCGGATTGCAGTTGTAAGGGCCCACAGTGTGGTCTGAGAGAGTTTTGAGAATGCATTAAAAAAGAAATGAAACTTATATATAATTAAAACACAATTTTTTTTCTTCATTTATTCTTCGTTGCAAATTTACAATATGTTTGGAATTCAAATTTATGTAACAAATATTCATTAAAGCGGGTCTGTCTTTTTTTGTTGTAGGAAAAAAGTACCATCTAGATAATTATTAATTGCTTTGTAGGCTAGAAAAAAAATTTCTAACGATAATAAGTGAAGGTAGCAATTCTTCCTTATAGCAAGCAATGGAATCTGGGACAGAGCTCCAGTTTTCTGCCTTCTAAGTTTCAGAAATTTATTGTCCTGCCATTTGCAGAAATAACAATTTACTTTTCTCATAGTTAGAATATTATATTGCATTTAAAAAAAAAAAAAAGAATGAATTGCTGTAAGTCAAATTTAGTTTAATAAAGAATAAGGCAGCACTGGCCAATACAATTATGTGAGGGATGTTTGAGCATATATACATATAAATATAATATATATTAATTAATGTTATATCAATAACATTATAAAGTCTGTATGGATTTTAATGCGGTCCAAAAATAATTTATAAATGTGGGGAAAGAATGTCAATATCCTGGTCTCAGGTAGTTAGTTATCTGACCTTTCATAGTTAGTTTTACATGTTTTGGATGTTGCCTCAGAATTAAAGATTATTACATCCTGGCCCGTCTCCCAAAGGATATAATTCATGTGCATATATATATAATATGTTATTATATGGTATGCACTACCCTTCATATTCTTTAAATTCTAGATGATAGATAAGGCACATTTCTTATTCCATATGAATATGCTAGGAAATATTTGTATAAGGGCAAGTACCTATTGCCAATGGAATGGGCTGCCTGGACAATGGATGACTTCTAGAGTTTATGTCTATAATTAACATGCATTAACTAGGATGTAATTATTTCATTCAGGACATATTTTCTTCTCTTTTGAAAGAAAATCTGTCTAATTTATAAGACAAGATTTCAGTAGACAGTTTTGAGTTTAGAATACACTTTAGACAATATTCATTCTTGATCTATTGTCAATAGTATTGCCATTCATCTTCAATGTCACTATCCCTTAGTCTGTTGAACCATTGGGGTACCACGCTAAATCTGTTGACAATCTTTCTTCATTTCCCTCTGTCTTTTCCCTTGGATAGAATTTCTTTCAGTGACAGGCCTGTCCATTCTTTTGCATGTCTTCCCATTACATTCTCTGTCTGCCTCTTCTTCTTTTTCCTGGTAATGTTCCCAGAAGAAAGTCTTTGCAAGCCCTGAGGACCTTGAGATATGGTCACAGAGTTTGCATTTTTGACAGTAGTTAGAAGGTCATCTTAGGGTCCTATTGCTGTATTTATTCCTGCTTCTAATTTCATTTGTAATGTGGTCTTTGTAAGTCTTGTGTAAGTAATACCTAGGATTTTTCTTCAGCATCTCAATTTCACTGCCAGTATTTTCATTGACCAACTGAATATAACTGAATCTACTCTATGCTAGATCTATATGAGTGTTTCTCCAGTACTGGTGACAAATAGATATTGGTTCACTAAAAAGTCTGTAACTCAAAAACTTATTAAAATGTCACAATTTTCTTTTCATTGCACTTAGAAATGGTTTATGTATAAATTGGGATATTTTGAGCTTGAAAGGTGCATAGTGGAATTTTAAAAATGTTGAAAATGTGTGAAATAGTGCACAAAATGGCATATTTTAATGTAACATGGAAAACCTGGCTTAGATTGAAGTAATATTCTACTAAAAGCAAGGATTATTGAACAGACATTTTTGTTGAAATAGGTTAACAATATAATGTTATTGCATTATCTATATCTTTTTATTTTATATTTACTTTGGTATTACTTAGATGTCGCGGTAAAAAAAGCGTCACAGGTGCATCACATGATGTCCCACTAAACTTGAAATTTTAAACTTTTATCAATTGTAAACAAAGTAAAGGATTCTGCTCCCAATTGTGTTTCTGTTACTAAAAACATCAATGATTAATTTACAGTGTAATTTTCTTTAAAACTGTAAAAATTTATATAAATTTAGTAAAATAGGTCTTGGTGTTCCAGGTGAAGCACCTCTAATGCGCTTGACAAAAAGAACAATATTTTTGTAAACAAAGTTATTAATGTGATGGGAATTACTTAATGGTATCTCTGATACTGCTTAGTACACAATTAGCTCCATTTTCTTGAGAAAAGGCTACATAATAATCAACAGGAGACATTAAAAGACATTGTGTCCCACATTTTTTTTACTGTAGCACCCAAAACACTGCATGTTGAATCATACCAGAAAATCTCAGAGATCTAGATATAAGTAGTTTTCTCACCAAAGTTTTGAATTATAATAAGAATTAGCCTTATTATTATCAAGTTTGTTCTAGAATACATAGAATACTATTTTTTAATCTAAGTTAATGTAAACCTTATTGTTTTATCATTGTTTGTGGTGCTTCGCGGGACACTAAACAAGTCTTGATCTATATTATATAGGTCTTGTGTAGATTAAAATCTACTCTATATACCGTACATGCAAAATCTAGTTTTCAATCTTGTTCTTGGTGCATTGAAAGTCAGAAAGCTGCATCTTTTAGTCTATGATTAGGTCATGTTTGAGGCAGTTATGTCTAATATATTTTTAAAGGATTGTTGAACACACACACACAAAGGCCTAGTGCATTCATTTGTGGTTATAAAAAACTATTTTGTGAATAACTAATAAAAGAATAATTGGTAATGTATTTACAGACTTTTAAAAAATTGTATTTCAGCATGTATTAACAAAAAATATAGATCTGATCTTAGTCTAAGTTTTTCTTGTTACTGTTATATATAACAGTCAGTGCCTGCATGATGAAATATGTGGATCTTGGAAGGTGTTCAAACTTCAGAAAGAAAATGGTAAGTACTTGTATTTATTTATTTTTAAATAGCACTTTACAATTATCTGAGAAAAAACATTATTCATTTTAAAATTACCTAATTGATTTCTAAATGAAATTGTTTCTTTTTCTTCAGTAGTGCAATCTCAGTCAAATCTTGAAGACTCTTTGGATGTCAGTCCCATATGCTCAAATTCAAAGGTAAAGAGCTTTTACATATAAACATTTTTAAAATTTTCATTGAATCTTATGTTATCTGCATTGTATAATTTGTTTTTTAATAATATACCCTGCTAATTAATTTTAGACTCATTTTAGAAATTAAGTATTTCAGCCCCATGTTGTTGTTTTTTCAGGCCCAAACAATTTCCTTCACTAATCAAAAATACATTGTAAATAGCTGTGTGATTGTTAAGTATGGAGAAATATTCTATCCAGGTATAATTTTTTGCACTGTGTACCTTTTAATTTCAATAAACAAGTTCAAATTATGTTTTAGATTGAAGTATTAACTTTTCAACATTGCTGGTAATCTATTCTAACAGGAGTTGTGATAGAAGTCCTAGATGATCAGCGCAGAAATAATTTTTTAAAAAGGCACAGAAATAAAAAATATATTTGTATATCCAGAAGTGCAGGACATACAGTTAGTGTATGCAGACATGGTTGTTACTGAAGTGATGTTGATACCAAATGGCAATAGAGTGGAATGTTTTGATTTCTGAATTTGTCAAATAAAATTTGTGTACAGTTTTATGCATTTTCTTTTCTTTCTTTTTTTTTTCAAACCTTTTTCTGTGTGTTAAAACTAACAAAAGATATAAAATATATATTTGTCAATAATTTAAAATAATAATGATCATTCACTTGTGCACAGATAAGACAAAAATGTACACTTATAAACATTATTTTAAAAAATGGTGTCCCATGAAGCACCTGCGACATTTTGTGAAATTAAAGCAGCATTTTTACCAATGGGTACTTTATGACAAGAATAGTGAACTTAATAATAAGTCTAATGGATCACTTTAGTGCAAAAATAAAATAGTTTCTATATTCTCACAGAATATCTTTTAAAAAAACTTTAACTTGTAGTATCACAGGTGCTACGGTGTCCCAATTTTTGAATTGAGCGCAAATCCACTTTTCTATGCAAAAGCATAAATTTCAGTATCTAAAGACTAATAACAATAAAGACGGTTATATTATGCTAAAATACAATGAATTTATCAATTGGTAGTTGTTAAATTATCAAGTGGTGTCCGGGTGATGCACCTGTGACGCAAAAGGGGGTACCCCATGAATAGACACTGCTGTCAAAATCTACATCTTGCAATTCATTTTCTATTGATAAATTCTTAAAGTGAACTGGTTGTAGAAGTGAAAACAGTTGAAATGAAACCAAAAACTTCAACTTTTTAATTTTTAGAATAATGTGACACTTTTTGGCACCAGTACTGGAGAAACTCATATATAGATCTAGATTCTATATTATATCTTAAAACCATTTCAAGTTAAATACTAGATCTAGATCTCTATAATTATAGTATAATAGAATCTGGATTCTAATACATATAGGGTAACTTTTTTTTTTAGATATAGAGTACTCTAGTAGATCAAGAGACTTACGACTAAGTTACACTTTACAGTTAAGTAGGCAAAATCTGTCAAAGTCTAACCAAGAAGGCAGGCCAAGATCTTGATCTATAGATCTAGATATATATCTATCTAGATTCTACATGGTCCTGAATTAGGAATAGTCATCATTTTTACTGTAGTAGTCTGTCATCCCTGTAGTAGGGGTAGTCACACTTTAGTTACTTGTTACTGTCACTAGTGTTACTGTGGTACAGTAACAACAGTGTCTTACCGTCTTCTGTCTGTCCCTTGTCAGTCACCAGACAGAGTCAGTCAGTGGTATGGTGGATGTAAATTTAATAAAATCATCATCAACATTTAATAGATCTAGAATCACTAAGAGTAAGAATTTAGAGATCTAAAATCTAATGATTCTAATCATCTAGATCTAGAATTTTAGAATCTATATCTATAGTCTAGATTCTATATTTTTTCTATTAGTAATGTCTTAAGTCTAGATTCTAGATATTCAACTCTAGTAGGTCTAAGTCTACTCGAAGTATAGATTTAGATCTAGTAATCTAGTATTACTAGTAACTAGATCTACATCAGTAGTACTAGTAGTAGTTGATCTAGATCTAGTATAGAATCTTGATTAGTAATCTAGAATCTAGATGTACATTATATCTAGAATCTAATTTATAGATATATATTTAACTAATTCTAATTAGATATATCTAATAGACATACTGTCAGATAGATCTATTAATATTATAATTTATATGATTATATCTATAATAACACTATTATTAATTAAAATATATTTATTAGATTAGATCTAGAATAATCTAGATTCTAGATCTGTAATAAAAATATCTAATTTTATTTAATATTATTGCTCAATTACAATTACTGAAACTTAGGTATGATTAGAAACTTTAGTTATTATAGCTAGATTAGATATATGTCTATATGACTAGATCTATAATATTAATAATACTATAGTCAGTATAGTACTTTAGTTAAGTCAACGTAAGTATAGTTAATAGTATAGTATTATTGTATTAATATTAATTATAATATTTATTAGATTAGAATTCTAGATTCTACTATATTAGATGTCTACTTTGACAAAGAGTCTCAGACTAAGTAAGAGTAAGTTAATTAGGACTTAGTTAACTTAGATCTAGTAAAGATGTAATTTAATAATAATAATTAATATTATTCAACTTATTGCTCAATTACAATTACTGAAACTTAGCCGACTTAGGTATGATCAGAAACTTACACTTACAGCATGCGGCATTGCACTAAATTTAGTAAAATATCCAAATGTTTTTGTGTAGAAATATTTATTATCATTTATATAGATCTATCCATACACCAACACTTGTTTACTGTTAACAGCATCCCTCTTGCAAACAAAAGGAACATTAAGCCTGCCTATCTCAGTATCTGCTATGCCTTGAAATCGAGTCACTTTCGGAACGTTACTTTTTTTTTTTTTTTTTTCCGTAATCAGTAGATCTAAGAATAAGAAGGAAAATTAATTCTACATTTGTCTACTTTTAATTTTATGAAAATAACATTCTAGATCTATATACTTTACTTAAAATCGAATTTTACAAAATGATTGATCTCAGATTTATTTAAATGATTTTTTTTATTTATTCTGTACGTAGAGATCTAGATCTATTTCTTTTCATATATTTATAGTGTGAACGGTTGATATTTTAATAATTTTACGTTGTCGGTGTCATGTGACCATTTCAAAATGGCCACTTTCCTGAGAAGATAAATAGTTAAAAAACTTTAGTACAAACTTAATCTAGATGTCTGATCTAGATCTACTCTATAGATTTACATCAAACCTTGACTAACATAGATCTAACTGCAGTGTTGTATTTAAATTGAAAAAAAGTGTTGTTTTTTTTGGGGTATGTATTAATATTAATGTTTTAATTTTAAGAATTGTAGAATAATTTTAAAGGGAAACTCCGATAGTTTTGACAATTTTTGATATAATATGTGTTTTGATTTACAGATAATGAATATATGATTCTTTTTTTTTCTTTGCAATAATAACTTAGTAATTGATGTTTTTCCGACGTAATTTTCCTGCGCATCCAAAACAGTCAGACATTCACCGGGTTTCTATGACTATGTGATGTCACAAATGTGTTTTAATCTATTGGCTTATTGTATAACAGGAGACCATACAGTAAAGTTTACATTCTCGTAAAAGAAATATATCTTGGTCTAGCAGTTAGATCTAGATCTTGTAAGCAAAGAAACATT
Organism: Biomphalaria pfeifferi; assembly: GCA_030265305.1. Taxonomy (NCBI): domain Eukaryota; kingdom Metazoa; phylum Mollusca; class Gastropoda; family Planorbidae; genus Biomphalaria; species Biomphalaria pfeifferi. The sequence goes on from JASAOG010000254.1 coordinate 733,193, forward strand.
GCGTATTAAAATTAGATTTACTTGCTTGACATTGTGTATTTTATCGCCAGACCACTCAACACACAACAAACACAATCACTTGGTTGGCTTGTCATGACCGACTAAACGTAGTCTCGACTAGCCTTACACTGACCAGTTTGTTCAAATCAGTCAGACACACGACCTATTTACTTCTTGGGACAGAGAGAGGCTTAGATGAAAATGTTACTCTTTTTCTTGAGTTGATTAACCTAATGCTTTTAGATCGATCTATGCATATATATATATATAACTGTATCATAGCTCTGGACTAGGCCGTCACTAAGCCTAACAGCTACTGTAAGAATGAAGCGATACAATTGGTCAAATCTAGTTTCTCTTTCAGTATTGTTGAGGGAAGTGACGTATGAACTAGCTTAAAACAAAATCTCATAGAACCCTGTTTTTTTGGAGATGTCAAGAATTTACTGACTAATTTATTAAATATAAATGTTTCTAAGCATTTAAATAGAAGATGGTAAAATGTTTACTATTGCAACTTTTTAGGCAGAATTTAAATATGTCAATAACTCAAATTTGAAAAACCATCGGAGTTTCCCTTTAAGCTAGTCACTAGAGTTAGAGAGTTTAGACTAAGACTAAGTTTAGAGAGAATAAATTATAAGACTTTTAAGTTAGACTCAAAGATTGTTATTGTTACTAGACTCTTAGCACTCTAGATGTCTACTAGATCTACATCTATGATCTAGGTCTAGTAGATTAACTTAGTGTTTAGACTTAGAATGACTTAGATTTAGATAGATCTAGAAGTCTAGAGTCAAAAGAGTCTAGGTAGATCTAAAAAATAAAAGCTCAGCTGCAAATACTGATTATATCAGCAAAGATTACTATTACTAAGAAAACTGTCCTTGTTTAATGTTAGCGAAAAGGTCTTGACTATGTTTTATCACAGTCACATCTGCAATATTTTAAGTTTCAATATCACAGCCTGGTATGGCAATCTGAGCATTAAAAATAAAAATAAACTTTATAGAATCCTAAATGCTGCTGGTAAAATCATTGGCAAAAAACAAGATCCTCGAAATAAAGAATCACCCTTTGTGTCAGGATTTTGTGATTTTACCATCACAAAAGTGATACAAGACACTGATAGCAAAGACAAACAGACACAAAAACTCTTTTGTTCCCCTGGCAATCAAATCATTTAATAAGAACAATCTGGTATAAACTTTGTCACATGTAAACTATGAGTGAGTCTGGTGTGAATTTACACTTCGGTTTCTTATAGTTATAATGTTTTTTGTTTGGTGTAATGCACAAATTGTAAGACAAATTTCCATACGGATAATAAAGATTATTATTATTATTATTATCACCACTGCCACTATCACTACGACACTACTTAAACTTACTTACTATAACTTAGACTTAGTATATATTATATAGAATAATAGTTAATACTCAATTAATATATCTACTATCATCTATCATCTACTACTAATATTACTCATAATAATAATACTATATTATATACATATACTATCCTAGATGATCTAAAATCTAACTTAATCTAAGTAATTAGATCTAAATATCTAATACAAAAAATGCATAGCAGGGCGGCATAGGTGACAATATATGATCATGATGATTTATTGTGATTCAACTCAACTGTTAGATCTAATGTCTGTAGATTATCATTGATAGATGCTAAGATTCTGTTAATCAAACTTAATCATCATACTTAGTAATATTTAATAATAATATATAGTGTACAGACGCACTTTAGGGGACAGCTAGTGAACATGCAATTGTGATGACTTGAATTTGAATTCAAACTATTCAAAGTGAGACTGTGGCTTAGATATCAAAAAAAGGACAGTTGAAGCTAGGCTTTCATATGAGCAACATCTTTGTATACTTTGTTATATTGACTGAGACTAGACCATTCCGGTTTTGAATTTAAAAACATTCATATTTGATTTATGCCTGTTGATTTACTGTATATATCTGGATCTGTGAGTCTGTTAATAAGAACTCAGAGTAATACCAATCGTACAGAAACACTCAATCTTCAGCTCAACACAAACTCTACAGACACAGATTAGACATAATGTAATAGATCTAGTAAGTCTAGTAGATATCTATATTTATAGTCAGTTATCAGTTAAGACAGTATCATACAATATAATATATCTAGTAATATAAATATAAACTAGATCTAGACATAAATATTTAGATTTTAGATCTAGAATCTACTACTATTGTGATTTAATAATGAAATTACATTAGAATATTAGTTAGTATTAGTCAATTTAGATTATGATTTAATCATCTAGATCTAGTCAGAGTTAAGAATTAGATTATCATTGAAAGATGCTAAGATTCTGTTAATCATCTCAGTGTGCTTTTCAATGGATTTAACTAAAAAAGTTTTTATTTTCTTCCTATTTTTCATAATGTCATAAATAGTAAGTCACCTGATGCCATAAATCAAAGAAATGGCTTTGGGAGTTTTATGTTTTCGTTTGCCACATTTACTGATCATCATTCAAGATGGGACAAAAATTTCAACACTCAACTTTTTCAGCATTAAACTTTTTCATCACTCAACTTTTTCAATACTAAAAAAATAGGGTATGCAAACTTTGGAATAGTAGTCACAGAATGACCATTAAGAACATATAACCACTTAACACAAGAAGAAGCATATTATATATATATATATGACAAGAGTTGAGCCTTGCATGTCAAAGCATACAGTGTCACCAAGTCAATGCACATCAGATTAATAGTGTAGGATTATCAAGGATCAACTGTATAACCATTGTCATTTATAAATTAAAATTGTTTTTAATATAAATAAAGAAAATTATAGTTGATGTAGAATAGATCTGAACTATAATCTAAAAAATGAATACATGATCATTCGTTCTTGTGTGATAATTAATTTACTATTTAAATTAGACTCAACTTTCAAACTGTTTCTGTGGCTTGGTTGAGCTTCCTGTGCATGGATCAGCTGGTTTCTAGATCTAGTTGTTGGCTTGTGGCATGTGCTCTTAGGTCTTATTAATGTCACTTGTAATATTTCATGTGACAGGCATCAACTGAGAATGATAGATCTAGATTTTCACACAGTCCTCACCTTGTACTTTACTACTCGAGTAATATACATTGTCACATTAATCTAGATAAAGTAAGTAAATACAACTCAATATACATTCTCACATCAATCTAGATAGATAAAGTAAGTAAAGACAACTCAATTCTAAGTTTTTTTCTTGGAGTTTAAAGATTAAGGAAGAATGCAGTATTCCACAAGACTATGGATGACAATCTATGGTTATCAGTATAAACTTTATAGAGGCGCAGGGGCTGAGTGGTAAAGCGTTTAACTTCCAGGTTTGAATCCTGGTGTAGATTCTGATTTTTACTTTCCAGATCTTTAGTGTACTTCTGAGGCCACCCAGCTCTAATGGGTACCTTACATTAGTTAGGGAAAAGTTAAAGCCATTGGTCTTGTGCTGGCCACATGACACCCTCGTTAATAGAAACATATGAGCTTTACATCACAAGGTCTGAATGGGGAAGTTTACTTTACTTTTTTTTTTATATACTTTACCACATGCACTGTAAATAAAAACATAGTCTGCTGGTGTCATTTGAATTTCTCTTTTCACTGTTTCCCTGTTTTCCCTCTTCAGTAGGTTACACTAAATGCATCACTATATTAGTTAGTAGATACTGAAAGTCAGTATCACAACATCAAAACGTTCTAAATAATCTAAAATTTAAAAATCTCAGATTTTTTATTTTAGCTACAGCATATACATGGTTATCCTAAGTAGCATCTTTTCTATTTCACATACAATATTTTGAAAAATATACTTTAAATTGTTTAATTACACAATTAAATATCAATGCTTTAAAATATTTTAATATTTTGCTAATTGCAGAAGTTGCATGAATATTTAAAGCTTTATAGAACATGGCCTCAATTTTGGACCAGTATGAAGAGGAATATAATAGAGGTGCAGTCCGGAGACCCAACCAAGTTGGTGAATTGGTAAGAGTTTACAGAAAAATTAGTACAATTAAATGCTTTGGCAAAACTGTTTGAAATGCTTGACAGAGAGTTAGAGCCACAATATTAACAAACAATACTTTCCTGATCAATTGTAAAAATTAAAAACTGACATGATCTCTTGTGATCATTTGATCATCTTTGTTGTGAAGTTCTTAGCCCTGGTCTTCTTTGGTGGTGGTGTGGGGTTTGGGACTTACTGCTGACTCTTTTAAAAAAAGAATATCATCTTATGTGGTCTTTTACTCTCCTTATGGAAAAGACACATTGGTCCTGTTCTCTCCTTATCTCGTTTTCTTTGCTTCACTTTTTTGCAATTAATGCTTTAAAGAAATACATCTCCTGATTTATTAATTTATATAAGTTAACGCTAAGTTACCAGCACCATTGTATTATACATGATGCTTTTGCCATTAGAATTTTATTTTACTAGATAACTAGTTGGTCTTTTTTTTCCCCAGTGTAAACAGAGAAAAAGTAGTGTGTATTATCAATCTGTTCTTTTTTTTTTTTTTTTTTCCAAAGATAGGTCCGGGCTTTATTGATGCAAGATTGGATGCAGATGTGCCCATTTTCAATAAAAAGAAAGTCAACTTTAAGTAAGTTAACTCCTAGAGATTTTTTGTTTTGTGATGCCAGGTTTAAATATGACAAAGAGTTATAAATATAGCCCAGTTAGCTATAAACTGTCTTTGTACAGGCTTAACATGTATAAGAAAGAATTCTAAAAAGATATCTATTTAATCTGGACTGCTGCCTGGTTGTGTAGTATGTGCTTTGGACTGTCATCACAATGGTACCAAGTTCTAACCCTGCCCACTTCCATCTCCTGCCATTCTGCAAGGGGTTTGTCTCGACATAACAATCATCATTTCAGATGGAACACTTGAAACTTATAAAACAAAACATCTTTCGTGTTCATTCTTAACCTAGTTATTTGTACTATGACACACTGTGAATTATATACTTTTATTCAATCTATATTTTTCTATTATTAATGTCCAGACCTCAAGATCCTATTACACATCTTGTTGTGGCCAATAATTTTCTAGTGATGGCACAGAGCAGCAACATTTTGCTTCGTCTTGATTTAGAGCACCCTGATCAGCCAGATGGTGAGTCCCTAGAAATAGTATTGACCATCATACTTAGTTTTTTTGTTTCTCCTTTTTCTTATCAGAGAGTTTACATTAGTATATTTTTATTCAATATAATAGATTTAACCCTACCAGCCCTGAGCAAGAAAACAGGCAGTCCCCTTTGTTCTGAGCTCCCGAGGGCCACGTCCCTCTTTACGTTATATCTTTGAAGCTCTAGATCTGATGAAAATCAAAATTTTTTCCTATCAATTGATCTCTCACAGTACCATTCAATGAAAGTAATAATAATAATAATAATAATCTTTATTGTCCGTATGGAAATTTGTCTTACAATTTGTGCATTACACCAAACAAAAAACATTATAACTATAAGAAACCAAAGTGTTCATTCACACCAAACAGTGTTCTTTATGAAATCCTTACTTCTATGAGTCTAAATTTACTAATATATCAATCAACTTAGGATTATTACAAACCAAGTCCTACCTGGTTCATGTTTATTGCTAATTGTCCTGTAAAACCACACCAATTCATTTTAACCACATGGGCACAGCCACTTACAAAGCTTAACATATAGTTTTATCATGATTAGTTGGTTATTCTTAGATTCTGTCTCATTTTTTAAAATGAAATCCTCAAGTACTGAAAAAAATTGTCCACCAGCATAGCTGTCATTTTGGAAATTTCAGAAAAAGCAGTCTACCGGTTTGGTTGTGTTTATGTCCTTGTAACCTACACTCCTGTCATTATAATTTAAATTTTGCAATGTAATAATCTCTCTTTTTTTTAATGCCCATATAGTTGAGTGTGTCACCAACTAAATTCTGTTTTTACAAAGCTTACATCAACTCACTCTTGTCTGTTTGGTACAATTTTTGAACACGTTTTTTCTCCCACACCCATTCTTGGATCAAGTTGAAACTTTGCACTATTATTAGATAAACTTCTTTTTTAAAAAAAAACTTATATCAGGGAAACTATTGCTTCCTGTACCTTCACACAGTTGGCTTTTCCTTGAGCTTTGGATTCTGTCTTATAGCTTGATCTACACAAAGTCTTAATTTGAATTCTTTTTTTTCCCTTTGATTATTATCAATCTTTTGGTTGAAAGCTTTATTGAGGAAAATATAACATAATATATACGTTTGAAATTTTTTTTAAAAAATGTGTATGTGAAGAGGTGGAGCTGCCCCGTTCAGTTGAAGATAGAATACACAAGATATTCCTGGATCCCACTGGACGTCACTTGATTATATCAATGAATTCTCAAGATAACTATTATTTGTCTAGACAGTTAAAGAAACCAAAACCTATTGTAAAACTTAAAGTAAGTAAGATCACTAGACAGTTTATTATTACTAGAACTAAAATCTTTGTTTCAAGAAACTCAATGTCAAAGTCAGCCAGTCAGACTTTCATATTGGTTATCATGGATGATGTGGAGTGTGTGTGTTTCTATGGTGACGGGTGGTGGTGGTGGCTGATTCTTGAAAGTGGTTGGCTTCCGAAACAATAGCTCCTGCATTTGAATCTCTGTGGACACAAGGATTTTTTATTTCAGGGTTCTAAGGATGCTACTAAGTCCATCTAACTCTAATGGGTTCCTGCCTTTAGTTGGGGAAAGTAAAGGCATTTGGTCATTGTGCTGGCCACATACACCCTGCTCATTGACCATGGCTAAAGAAACAGATGACCATATAGATCATATAGTCTGAAAGCGGATACTTTACTTTCTTTTTTCTATCATGGATGACCAGAATGAATTTACCTGGTTTAACATTAGGTGCTGTGGATTAAGGGGTTAGCATTTATGCTTGGTTTTGACTCCTTTGCTAGCGCTACTACCTTACATATGTCAGTTTGGGTCTTTGACACTTGCTTGTGTAGGGAGAGGACGTTTTTAAAGGAACTACCTCATCGAATTCAAAATATTATGTGAAATTATCTCTTATTCAGGATCTAATTGTTGAATGACTTCTTATCCCTGAAATTTAGGAATATAATTAGATCTACATTAATATATTAATATATAGATAGAAGCTCAAATTATACGTTGCTGATTACATTGATATGAATTAGTCAGCATAGTTCAGGAAGGCTGCTTTATTAATAAAAACATTATAATTAAAGAATTTTTAAAAAATTAATCAATTCTTTATTAGTATGTTTTTTTTAACTATCTTATGTCTAGGGTCATCTGATTGAATGTGTTGGCTGGAACTGGCAAAATGCTAATGACAATACAACAAGTGCTATTCTCTTGGGCACAAGTCGTGGTATGAAATCCATTCATGTGCATTATAATGTTACAATCTAATAACTGAGACAATGTTTTTCTTTATCTTTGTTGAATCTTTATACTTTTGTTTCAGGTCTGATCTTTGAATCTGAATTGTCATCTTTTGAAGACCGTAGTTTCTTTCAAGGCAATGTAGAGCAGTACTTAAAACAGGTAGAAATAATTGGGCATGAATAGTGATGACTTGTTCAGCATGAAATTCTCTCTTTTTTTAATGTTAGGTTTGAACAGAATCTCTAAAAAGATAAACTTAATGACTAAAAGCTTATGGAGATTTCTAAATAACATTTTGGTTGACTCATAAAAGAGATAATGTCCATCAGTTTATATAACTACTGGCTCGTAAAGGAATTATGTGGGCAGAATTATAAATATTTCCATTTTACAACTGATGCTAAAGTTTTTTTCTTCTTCATTCTTATTTGTATGTTGGAGGGTTCAGACTTGTTATCCTATATCAGAGATGAACCGTGCAGGGGTTTCTAGATCAGGCAGTTCTCCATATAGTTTTTATTTTATATGACCAACCCAATTAGTTTTGTATACCAGTCATGATATACTTTTCCAAAATGTGTGACTAAGCCTGTAGACCAGCTTAGTTTTAATTGCTTTTTTTTTTTTTTTTAAATTTTTTCTCTTTTGTTTTGTCTAACATGTTGACATACTTTTTATTTGACCAGCTGTTCACACTTCAGGGGAAAGTGACAGGTCTTGAGTTTGACCGCATGCCATCAGGAGACATGACTGTGTACAAATATTATATTCTGGCCACGACCCCTGGGTAAGGTTGGATTGGTTGGTGAAAGTGTTGAATAGTTTTCTATTTAAATTTCTTTTCTGAACTGCTTGGGCCATTTCTGTACTTTTGAATGAAATCTTTAAATTTTGTTTTGAGACCATTATAATACATTGACTTTGCTGTCAGTAATCTCCTAAAATGATCTGTGCTTAGAAGGTTCATGTTTTAAAAAACTTAAATATGTTATTATTTGTAAGAAATTATTAATTTTTAGATATTAATGTATTTATGCATCTAGGATTTTAAAATAATGTTTCTGTTATACTCCAGACGATTGTACCAATTTATTGGTCAAGTTTCCCAATCAGCCGAGCCTCCAATGTTTTTGTCACTATTTCAACAATATGAAAATGGGACTGGTAAGTTTAGTCATTAGAATTTATTTTATTTTTTTTGGTAACATTTACAGTTACCCAAAGACTGTCATTCACTTGATTGGCCTTTATATTACTCAGAACACCCTCAATTTATAGAACTTCCTGGAGATTTTGGCTATAGTGAGCTGCAACTCTTTTTCACAAAGTTTAGACAACCAGCATGCAAATTTGCCTGGATGGCTGGTAAGTAATAAGTTTGTCTGGATGGCTGGTATGTAACATGTTTTGCCTGGACGGTTGGTATGTAATAAGTTTGTCTGGATGGCTAGTACGTAATGAGTTTGTCTCAGTGATGGGAATTTTCCGAAAAATTCCAAAAATATTCGGAATTCCGAAAATTTCTTGTGAACCATTTCTCTAACAACAAAATCAGAAATTTTCCCCTGGGCATCAATGGAAAAGTACAACATAAATGAAAATATAATAAAAGTAATCCAGAACCTCTACAAGCAGGCTTCCAGTGCGGCATACTTCAACAACAACATTGGAGACTGGTTTAAAAAAACAGTTGGAGTGAGACAAGGCTGCCTACTCTCACCAATTATTTTCAATATCTTCCTTGAAAGGATAATGGAAGATGCTCTCAATTGCTTCAGTGCCAAGAAAGAAAAAGAAGAGGCAGAAGAAAAAGTGATGGGTAGATGCATAGAGATGGAGGAGTCTATCAATGAAAGAGATTCTATCCAACTCAAAAGACAGAGAGGAATATTTAAAGAAAGTCAATAAATTTCTTGTGGTGCCCCAACAGACTAAAGGAAAGGTGAAGGAAAGTACAAAAGCTCAATGAAAATAATAATGTGAGGATGTGAAATAATACAAATTATACTATCGAGGACTTTAACCCTTTCTCTCCTTTTTTTTAAAAAGACTTTTCAATCTAAGTTTAGATCTAGAAACATTCAGATTCTGCTTATTCAAAATTGTAAGTTTATTTATAGCCTTTTAAGAATTTTATGAGCTATAAATTAAGAATATCATGAAATCAGGTGCTTGCTGGTTTTGCATGTGACATTAAGCTATAAATGTTACAGACAACATGACTACCAAATATTACAATATGTTGAGTTTACTTAAAATACTCTTGGTAGTTAATTCCTTCTCACAGCTGACTCATTGATGTGTTTGGTTCCCAGGTCCTGGCATCTATTATGGTGACATCAACGTGAGTGGTTCATCTCCCTCTTCTGTCTTAGCTAACACCAAACTAATGAGGTGACTACAGTTTTTCTAGGTCTCCATCCATTGCTCTATAAACAATAAAATTGTTTTCACCATTAAATTCATTTCTAACATTATGTTTCTAGTTATGGCAAGAATGAAGAAACAAAAACTACCAAGCCATTATCTATGATACTGACAGAGTTTCATGTCTTGGTTCTTTATCCTGACTGGTAAAGTCTTTTTTTTTTAATTGTTGTACTATTAACTTATTGCAATCCATAAAATAGTTTTAATATTTCATCTGCTTCATTGTCAGTTTTGTTTTTCTATGATTAAAAGGGTGATCCAAAAAAAAGTTTTTTTCTCTTATCTTAATTTTTGTTTCACTTTCACAACTTTTGTTTACTCTATCCCTTAATACATTTTTTTTATATACAATTTATTTTGTTAGACTATTGATTCTGCTGATTTGTTACAGTGTGAAGGCTATCAGTAACTTGAATGAAGAATTAGTTTATGACGACCCCTACCCAGATGTAAGTATAAAATTAATGCAGAATTAAATACATGAAATCAAATCTGTTCTTACAATCATGGCTGATGGGCTAGTTATCAGATAATAGACATTTGTAGAGTTGATACTTATGTGCCCAAGTGAAATATTATACAAGGAAGTTTGATTGTTATATGCCATGTAACTAACTTTCTATGTCATGTAACTAGGTGTATAGCTTGTAGTTAAAAGACATTTTAATAATAAAAGAAAATTTTGAAATGAAAAAATATTCTTTAATTTGATTAAATAAAACTTTATTGGTTAAAATTTTTTGTGAGCTTATGGTGAAAAACTTTTTTTTTGTAAGCTTTTAATTTTGAAAAGGAATAGAAAAGAGCTCCTGCTAGATTTTTAAAAAATATTAACATTCAGTGTACTGTGATCATCTGTAATGAGAAATTCTTTTTAATTTTTTTTTAACTAGCGAGTTGGAAGACTTGTAGGTATTTGTAAGGATGTCCTCAGGGGTACCATCTGGACCTTCAGCGCCAACACTGTCTTCAAATACAAAATCACAAAAGAGGACAGGTGTGTGTTTGATTTTATCCCTCAACATTTCTAGCTTAGTAACTGAAAAAGACAAATTTAGTGTAAATACGCAACCAATTTGGTGTCAGTGACAAAATGTGTTCTTTTAAATCTTTAAATTTAATCTTTTAATAAAAAAAATATGAGCACTCATGTTACATACTAACATATAAAGAGGACTCATGATGAAATGTTAGGAGCCCCCATGTTAAATATTGAATGAGGTTGCTTGTAAGAGTACCCCATGTTACATAATAATGGGGATTGATTCTAAAAGAGCACCCCATTCTACATAACAAAATTTTGATCAATTAATAGCTAAAAAGATTCAATTAGACTTATAGCTATATTTAGGTATTTTAGATCAACAGATCAGTGTTAAAGGTGTGCTGGCATGTTTGTCCAGTGGTACATTGGCCCCTACTTGTATTTCCTAGGTTATTAAGTATAACCTCTAGGTATACAATTAAACTAATGTATGCAAAACAAGACTTAACAAAGTCGCAGGTAAACATATATACAAAGTTTATTTACATGAGCAAAATAAATGGCCATCAACTCACAGTCCTTCTCATCACAAAATAAACAAAAGATACACATTCAAAAATAGTATGGCACACCGCCCTATTCATATAATATATATACTATCATCACATTCTGGAAATCACACATCAGTGTAGAAAAATGAAGGTCACAGGCCTCAGGTCAATACACGACCACTTTTGGCCTTTCTGAGGTTACAGGCTTCAGGCCAACATAGCCACTCTTAGCCAAAAAAACAAAAGGGTCATGATGAATTATAAGCTTCATAGAATCCCCACCAATAGACATCCATTTGGTAAAGCCTATCTGATGATTCAATACAGGTTGAATCCCTCAGAGACAAGGCTACAAAAATATCATGTTTGGGAGTACCCTAGGATGCATAACATCAGAGTTAAAATATACTGGCTGGAAATCATTTGAGGATATATCAACTAATTAATTACATTATATAAAATACAATAATGACTAAAGATATACTTAGCACAAAGATCTCCAGAGTAGGGCACACTTCTCCCAAGTACCCGAAGACACACGACCAATAACTAACAGAAAAAATATGTACAGTTCACAACACAGGTCCAGTGGTCAAGCTGGTAACTCAGGAGCAAGTGGCAGCTAAACATGGTCCTCATGGCCTTATATAAACTTTGTAAGGGGAATCACTCCTAATTTTACAAATACTCAAAAAAAATAATTATTTCCTTATTATGTCACACTTCAAGTACCAGTAGAGTATTGAAAAAAAAAAACTCTTCATTTTCAAGTCTAGAAAAGAAAGAGCTATGTAGAATATCCCGTAAAAAGTAACATCTTGTGTAATTCAATTCTAAGTTTTACAAAAGTTATATTTTGTGAGATTAATTACATTTTCAAGATAATTATAAGCCAAACATTGTTACAAAACCACATAACAAAAATAGATTGAAGAAAATTGTATAGGTCAGTTCTGTGATGACAAAATAAAATGTATCTTCTTGTTTAGAGATGTATGGCAGATGTATCTGGAAAAAAAGGAATTTGAATTAGCCAAGGAGTATTGTAAGGTCAGTGACATCAGAGTATCAGTCAGAGTACATGATTCTAGAGTAACCATGTCGAGTATTGTCATTAAGGATTATTGTACATTTACATCAATGGTCATGGAGCTTTTTTAAGTGTTGTGTACTGTTTGTACTATTTTCTGTTGCATAATGAAATAAGTCATGTTAATATTCTAAATTGATAAAATTGAACAAAATGTCAAAATTGATTGTTTAATTAGGCCCACACTTCCAATGTTAGCATTTAAGCCCTAAAACTGTTTCCTATTTTTAAAAAAAGGGGGGGGGGGGGGAAGCAAACAATTCAAGATTTTCAATTTTACTCAGTTTAAAAGAAAAACATTGCCTTAAATAAAAAATTAAAAATAGTCTAGTCTACTAGAATGAAACTGTAATTGTATAACAGGTTAACCATATGTATTTGCATTGTTTTCAAGGATATACTCATTTACTTGTATTGTCTACTACGATAAATCCATGCATTTTTTTAAATTATAATTATTGCCTAGTAGGATAATCCCATGCACATGGACAAAGTTTTAACCAAACAAGCAGATTACCTTTTCGCTAATGGCAAGTAAGTTATGGGATTTTTTAATAGTTTTTTTTTTTTTTTAGTGGGTGGGGGGGTTTGTAAAGGATTCTGAGGTTTAGTCTAATTTTTATTTACCTTTGTCATTGTTTAAGAAATCTTATTGTTTCTGATATCATTGAAGAACCTTACTGATCTGAAATGTTGTTTTTTGTCCATTGCACAGATACACAGAGAGTGCAGCTTTATTTGCACTCACTCAGAACTCTTTTGAAGAAATTGCATTGAAGTTGATCAAGCTGCTGAAAAAAGATGCTTTAAAGATGTTTTTAGAAAAGAAAATTTCAGCTCTGCGGCCACAGGTACTTTGTTGCTTGAGCCATTAGTTAAGCTCAAGGCTACTACCCTGGAAGTCCTGGGCTATGATTATTCTAGGGAAAATGTGCTTTATGAAAGTCTTTAAAAGTTAAGCAAGGGAGTTAATTTTATGGCTTTTTTTTTTTTTAATTCACAATTTTAAAAAACAAACTTTTAATAACTTATAAAATAGCCTCATCCACTGTCAGTCTTCCTTACTATTGGCTAATTTTATTTTTTCCAGTTTAGCTTCAAATATTTAAAAACAAAAAAAAATCACAATTCATTTCTTAAATGCTATCATGTTATGCTATATCAATGGAGCTATCATCGACATTATTATTATTATTGAATAGACAAAAGACTTCTTATCAGAGATATAACCGGTAAATCAAAAGCTGTTTCTCAAAAATAGTAAATTGGTTCGTTTAAATCCATAGCAACTTTTTCTTCCAATATAGGATAAAGCTCAGATGACTATGCTGGTCACCTGGATGATAGAACTTTTCCTCAATCAACTTGGTGAACTGAAGGAGCAGGGCCAAGATGCATCTGCTGAATTTGATAACATGCAGGAAGAGTTTAGAAAGTTTATGAATTCCAATATCAAAGTGAAAGTAAGGTTGTACAATATTCAGTTCTAAGATACGTTACATTTTTTACCTTTTAAGCTAGGAAATGTTAAGCATGGGGATTAACTTGTAAAGTGATTGCTAAGGTTTTGAACAACTTTTCTAATGTCTCTAGGAATGTGTCAGTATCAATCGAAGTGTTGTTTATGACCTCATAGCAAGTCATGGTGACATTGAGAACCTGGTTTTCTTTGCAGTTCTGATGAAAGGTAATGTTTAGGCCTCTGAATTGAAATATTTTTATGTATGGAGTAATTTAAAAATTTTTAATTTAATTTAGAATTAACCATTTTTGGCCATATGGCTATCAGAATATTATGTTGCCATTGTTATGTAAGTTTGGAGTTACTTCCTGGCCCAAACCTCCTGCAGCATGATAGGGGATAGCAGCATGACGAGATATTAGCATGATAGGAGATAGCAGCTTGACATCAGATAGCAGCATGATAGGATATAGCAGCTTGACATCAGATACAGCTTGCAGGATTGGAACTTGGGACCATCATGATGATCATACCATATGACCAGGCAACCATTCTAACTTTTCACTTTGGATATTCCTCTCCCACACAAACTGTTCAGGAAAACAAATTTTGTGGCATTCATTTTATCCAATGATGGCTGAATATAAACACTCAAGTTTTCTTTTTTCTTTCATTCAATGTAGTGGATGTACTGCTCTTTTCCTCAGACTTTGAACGAGTGATTGGCCACTACATTCAGCATGATAATTACAAAGATGCTCTAAATATCTTGACCAAACAGGTCTGTAACCTTTTTTTTTATTTATTTGTTCATGTTTGCTTTCTTTTTAAATTTCTAAATAAGCAAAACATTTTTCTTGATCTAAAAGTGATGAAAGGAAAAAAATTGAACATACTTTTCAAGTTTTCCTTTAAAAAAATGTAATCAAATCTAAAAAAAAACTTGTAATAATGTCTCAAAAAAAAAAAACAACTATTCAGTGTTAGTATGGTCCACTTAAGAAATTTATAAATGTAAAAATTTTAGAAACCTTTTTTTTATATTATTTGGTTGAATAAAAAAATCAACTTTCACAACTTTTATGCCTTTTTATTTTGGAAGGGAGGAAGAGGGTAACAATCCATGTCTTACACATTTCTTAAGTTACCATAATACTTCTTAGCTCTCCATCACATTTCTTAGGTTACCATCACATTTCTAAGGTCAACCAAATTTCTTAGGTCACCATAACATTTCTTAGGTCACCATCACTTAAATAAGAATATCCTATATTCTGTAACTGAAAGGTGTGAAGCCTTTAAATAAAGACAGTATTCAATCCTGTCTTGCTTTAGTCGTAACTGGTTTCTAAAAAAATATTTTATTCCACACAAGACATGGTAAAATAATGTAAAGCACTTCATCTTCTCCTATCGCTAAGGCAGTTGGGGTTACCACACAAGATCTGTTGACCGTCCTTCTCCATTCCTGCCTTTTGCCTTGGACAGAATCTCCCTCAAATGCACATAATTTCTTACAAATGTTATTCTTATCTGGGCTTAAAACAAAATTTTCTATTTTATTAATTTTTAAAATACTTTCAATAAGATACTGCTCTCCATTACTATCTCAGCTTGCTTTGTATTACCTTGTTTCAATTGACATTGCTACTGATGTCTAGTGCACTAGTTTCCACTCATCACAAATGCGCTTTTACACTTTGATGCAGCAGAACCTTCTGTTTACAGGCATTTTAAACAGACAATATTTGTTTTCTACTTTCTTATTTATTAAGACCTTTTTGCCCCTGTGGTCTTTTTCAGTCTGATATGGAGCTATTCTATAAGTTCAGTCCCTTGTTGATGCAATATGTACCCAAAGAAACTGTGGAGGCCTGGATTAAACAAGGGAAACAACTGGACCCCAAGAGACTTATTCCTGCCCTTGTTCAATATGACCATCAGAAACTGAAAGATCAGGCAAGTTGTGTCCCTAAGTAGAGAATGTCCTTCATCACTATATTTTATACATTTCTATTCATCTTTTTTAGCATTACATAATATAGCATTATATCCTTATATACTAAACATGATTTCTTAACAACCTCCTTAGGGCAGTGAAGCTATCAAGTATTTAGAGTTCTGCATCCAGAAACTGGAACACAAAGATCAGGCCATCCACAACTTTTTGCTGTCCCTGTACGCCAAACTACAGCCTCAGGACCTGATGAGATACTTACAGCAGCAAGGGGAGGTAACTTTTGCTATTTATATTTCAATGATCTTTGACTTACAGAGACGTAACATAATTGACGTACTAGTGACGTCATGACTTAGTTGGGTTAGAAACTACCTAGAGACATAAAGTAGTTGGTGATAGGATTCCTTAGGCCTTTTGAGTATTACACCATCATCTGAATTGTCTAGGGGTTTTGAACTTAGCTTCTCCACTTGTTACCTTGTGAAAGTCTATGTTCTTGTTAGTTAGTCGCATTGAATATGCCCGCACAAGAAACTCACACATCTCCAAAGTAATCTGTCGAAGTCAGACAGGCATCAATAACTACAAGACAGAAGACTTATCACACTTGATAAGAATTGGTCCATTTTTTAGATTAAATATCTTTTTGCTTTTAGGCTTATAAATAAATTAAATTATGGATTTTATATAGCACTACTTTCATGCTTATAGCATGCTCAGAGCGCTTTGGTCCAATCTCATTTGCGGACCAGTGGGGGTAGCTAGGAGGTTTTTCCGTGCTGCTTTCAGGCGCTCAGTAAACACAACTCTGCCTGAGTCGGGTGTCGAACTTCGAACCCCTTTCATAGGTAGCCAAGCCATAGTAAGTTCAAGCGCACTTAGCATCTCGACCACGCTTCCCACTATAGAGCTCTGAAGTTTTTTCTTTTCATGCAGGAATCATAGTATTTTTTGTTAAAATTCTCCTCACTGTTACTTCATTATATTCCCTAGGGCACCCTGACATTGCCCTCAACAAAGGCTCTCAGATTTTTTCATTTTTTTAACATGCAATTTTAATATTGCTAATTTAGAAACATTATTTTGGCCTGCGATGTATTGACCTGATTGCATCTATTTTTAGGACCCTGAGACTATTTGTTATGATGTGAAATATGCCTTGCGGCTATGTGCAGAGTTCAACCTCAAGAAAGCCTGTGTTCACATTTATTCCTTGATGGGACTTTATGAAGAGGCAGTAGACATGGCCTTGTGTGTATGTAGCTGTTTCATTCTTTTTTATAGTTTGTTGTGAAAACAGTTTAAATATGTTGTTTAGATTGTGTCTATGTTGTTTAGATTGTGTCTATGTTATTTAGATTGTGTATGTTGATACGATTGTATCTCCTATTTAACTATTCAGGTTGATGTTGAACTGGCTAAACAACAAGCAGACAAACCTGATGAAGACGATAAAGACATGCGGAAAAAACTTTGGTTACGAATAGGTAGGTTTGGCCCTAACATGAAATTATAAATACTGGGAAAGGTTATGATAGCATTTTCTTAGTAAGCATCTGGTAACATTGACCTGACCAAATGCTCTTATTCTTATCTGCTGATTCATGTTGTTCCTGGAATAATTAACTCTTTCTCTCCTAAGGGACAATAACGTTGATTGGAACCCATTAAACTAAATGTATTTTTGGGCTTAAAAAGAGAATGCATTCTACTATAATTCGATACCAAATATAACATTTTCTGAAAACAAACAAAACAGTTATTGAATTTTTTTCTGAACAGGACAGTGAAATGGAAAATGAATAACACTATCGGAAAGAGGAAAATAATCACGGAGAGAAAGAGTTAACACTATGTCATAGAAATATTTTGTTTTATCAATGTCCCAATGCTGTACACTTTTTGAAACATTCTTTGTATTTGAACCATCCTTTCTATTCCTAAAAAGGTTTGAAATGGTTACCTTTAATGCTTTACTATTTATTTTCATTATGCCAACAAAAAGGAAATGTCTCCTCTGCTTGCTTACAGTCACATGACTTTCTGTTGCCTTGCAGCTCGTCATGTTGTAGAAGAAGAAAAAGATATCAAACGAGCCATGGAGTTCCTCCATGAATGTGATCGTCTCAAAATTGAAGATATTCTTCCCTTCTTCCCTGACTTTGTGACCATTGACCATTTCAAGGTGTGGTGGCCACATTCATTTTTACAGTTAGGTTATGATGGTTAGATAAAAATTTAATAAAGTAAAGTATCCCTTTCTGACCTTGTGATCTATAGGGTAGATAATGGATAGGTCATCTATTTTATGTGTCGTTAAGATCTTCTATCTTATTCTGGTCGTTTAGTATTATTTATAATTTTGTGGTTTGGTAATGGTTTATTAGTCAGTTTAGGTTTATGAATTGGATTGTGACATTTGGTTAGTTCTTGGCTAAGCAGAAAGATCAAGGTTATTTAATAATGCTTCGGAAATACATTTTGATATTTTTTATTTTTTTAAAATTGTAATGTATATTTTTCTGCCACCATCTTATACAAAATCTGTAAATACTGTTTACTTTAGAAGAAATGATTAAATTTCATTTTATGATATCTCAACAATTACTTGCTAAATTATACAAGCCTAATTATTTTTGTAAATTTAAAATATTTAAAAACATTTACTATTTCATTATTTTAATGTTTGATGTGTGTAGGATGCCATCATTACCTCCCTTCAAGAGTACAATAGCCATATTGACAGTTTGAAACAAGAGATGGATGAAGCCACACAGAGTGCTGAGGAGATTAGGAAGGAAATACAGAGCTTTAGAAACAAGTGAGACAACTCATGTTGCTTTGGTTTGGTCTAAAAACATAACACAATTTAATTTTTTTAGAAAACAAAAAAGTATTTCAATATGAAAGATCAAGATCTTGAACAGAGGAAAAAAATTTTGAACGAAATAGAATTTTTTTTATCCTATTAATCCATATTGTCATAAAACGTAATATACAGATTCATTTAAAACCTAAAATCGACATGTTGAGATAATAATCCATGTTCCTACAATAAAAATAAAAAACTGACTAAGTGCGGACAAGGCAACAGCTTCATCTAAACCCAAGAAATTAATTAATTAATTAATTTAAAAAATTTGTTATGACATTTGTTTATCTTTTCACAAAACTTTGTATGTAACCCATTTAAAAACACATGACATGATTGTTTTGAGCTCATTATCCCATATCTCTACTATCTGGAACACCCATGTCAAGAAAATAAAGCCTTTTTAAGCCCCCACTATTTAATCACATCTTTCCGGATAAAAACACATTGAAAGAAAGAAACTCTGGATTTGTATCAAAGAGTAACTTAAGATAAAGTTTTAATCAATTAAAAACATTCATGGGAGGTACAAACAAAAGAATAATTTTACAGCACCAGCATTGATCAGCACACTAGGATCGGGTCAAATCAACACTGGGAGCATCTTTACAGAGTCATTGAGTTAAATAATTATCATATTTTATTAAAGGTTAAAAAAAGAGACAAGCTTTCAAGTAATTATAGAAATAGTCATAATGTCCTTGTTAAGTTTTAGCTTTTTCTAGTAAATCTGTATTTATTCCATAAGTTTACAAAGCAGATAGAAAAAAACTCATTTAAATTGAATGGCAGGAAAGATTATACAATGAATTCATTTAGTTTGATTTGCAAAGTAATTTGGGTTAGACTTACAATGTCAATTAGAACAGCAATAATTTTAGAACACAAATATAGATGATATTTACTTATCTTCTGAACTAACGCATCAATGCACTCAAATAACATATACAATAAAGAAGCTAGTTTGAAACTATAAGAATTTTAAATAATGTATTGTGGAATAATTTTGGCACATTATTTAGTAAAACCTTATAACTTATGGTTATGATATTAATAATGAAGTGTGGTCTGGGATTGAACATATGTAGCCTGAAGAACAAAATGTAAAGCTATCTGTACCAATTATTAAACACGATTATTCTGTGTGATAGGGAGGGTCTCATAAATCTGTTTCTAGGGTGCAAGACTGGGAGACATAGATCTAATTATACAAAGGTCTTTTTGAAACACACAGTCAAATATGACATTTCCATTGATTCATTATTCTATCTTATTTTCACTATACAATCACTATCATTTATATCTTATTTTCACAATAAGATGTAACTTTACCCTTGCACTATCATTTATATCTTATCATGCCATTGAGTTATGATTGTATCTTATTCTCAGATATGCTTTTGTCAAAGCTGAAGATAAATGCTCAGCTTGTGGCTATCCTTTAATGTCAAGGGCATTTTATTTATTTCCATGTGGCCACAAGTTTCACATGGACTGTTTGATTTCTGAGGTGAGCCAACTCAACTAGTTTCATCCTGTTCAGTTATCTTATCTTATATAATACAGACGTTACTTCAAAAAAGATGATGATTACGTCCTACACGTCAAGCATTTAGTCATGCATATTAACCAATGACTTAAATTCTGCCAAGTCACTGGTTTTCCTGGCTAGCTCAGGCAACCCATTCCATGCTCTAATAGCACTAGGGAAGAAGGAGTATTCGTACAAATTTGTCCTAGCATATGAGATGAGGAATGTGCCTTTATCTTTGTGTCTTTCTGAGTATTTTATTATATTTTATTATTTTTGTATTTGAAGATTATGATTATGGTTCAGTGTTTTATGTATAATTGCTGCTTAACTTTTGAATCTTCTGTCCTGGAGGCTTTCTAAATTTAGTGATTTTACTAAAGGTGTTACTCTAGTCAAATGTGAATATTCGTTTGCTATGAATCTCAGTGCTCTATTTTGTGTCTGTTCCAGTTTCTTAATGTTTTCTTGAGTTGAGGGGTCCCAAACGGAGGATGCATATTCTATATATTCTATTATTGGCCTAACCAAGGTTAAATAAATAACATTTTAGTTTTATGTTCTCATTTGATTTATAGAAATTTCTTTTAATAAATCCTAATGCTTTGTTTGATTTTTTTTATAGTTTCATCAATATGTGGATTCCATGACAGTTTTTCATTTATTATAACACCTAGGTATTTTGCATTTTTAGTCTGTGTTACTGGTTTGCCATGAATAAGATAAGTGGAATTAATTTGTTTTAGTTTTTTTGTTACTCTTAACAACTGACATTTTTCTGGGTGGAAAGACATGCTCCAATTTGATTCCCATTTCTGTAATTCATCTTTTTCTCTTTGTAAAATATCTGTGTCTTGTGTTGTTTTTATTGTTCTATATATTATGCAATCGTCTGCAAATAATCTGACTTTTGTTCCTGAAGTAATGCAATTTGGTAAATCATTTATGTAAATTAAAAATAGTAGTAGACCCAAGACTGTTCCTTGAGGTACACCTGAGTTTACTTTTATCGGTGTTGATTTAGAGCCATTTATTATTACAGTTTGTTCTCTCCCTATCAGAAAATCTTTAATCCACTGATGCAGTGGACCATTAATGCCGAAATATTTTAACTTTTTAATCAAACTATGGTGGTGAACTTTGTCAAAAGCCTTAGAAAAATCTAGTAAGATAGCATCTAATTGTTCACTATTATCTAAACCTTTTGAAAAATCATCAATTAGTCCTATTAGTTGTTTCACATGATCTATATTGTTTTATATATGTTGTAACTAGGTTCTTGAGGCTTTGTATTTTAAACGAGTTTGTTCACATAGACTGTATTTGACTGCATCTCCAGGTCTTACCAAGTCTTCAATCTTCCAAGAAGAGTCAGGTAGAAGCATTACAGAGAAAGCTTGCTGAAGGTGACAGTGGTCCATCACATAAGACAATGTCCTCATCTACAGGATTGAAGGACATGGATGTCAAGGTAAGCTACGGGGATACGGCATCTGGAGAACCCTGGTGTCAGCAGTTAGAACATGAAAAAGAATGAAAATGTCTAAATGTGTCATACCCCACCACTATTGGTCTGTCTTACCCCACCACTATTGGTCTGTCTTACCCCACCACTATTGGTCTGTCATACCCCACCACTCACAAAATAGTTTCATTAAAGCTGGTTGTTAAAAAAAAAAATTTAATACAAATGTTTATCTTATGACCATCAACTAGTGAGCAATTACTAGAGAACATTCAATAAAAACTAAATTTTTGTACGCATTCTTTCAGGTGGATAAAAAAAAATTACTCTTGTGACCTACAGGGAAGTTACTCCCACCTTTCTGTGACCTATACTTCTCAAATTTCTTGTGTTTCTGAAAGTTTAATAATTCATTAACAATATCATATGATTTACTTAAAAAAAAAAAACATATCTTTTTTTAGTTGTCTAATAAACCTTGACAGAAACTAAAAACTTTAAAATACATCAGTAACAAATGAAGAAAAAATGTAACAAGTAATATGTAAAAGTTTTTTTTTACAAAATTCCCTTTTATGAAGCGGACAATTTGTAACAGCAATTATGTCACTCTCAATAACTAATGGATAATAAAGGGGAAAAAAAACAACAACATTTTACAGTTACACTGTCCCTTCCCCCCCCCCCCCCATTTCCCCCCCCCCCCCCCCCATTACTTTTTTCTCCAAACTGTCAAATTTCAAGGGAAATAATTAGATTTCTAAATCAATGTCCAGTTTACAGTTTCTATCTATGAATTTGCAAGCTAATATGAAGATGTGTCCAAACGTGGTTGTTTCAAGTTCATAAGAACAAGACCATCAGTGAAATTGTAAACAATGGGATGTGTTGTTCACTGGCTTAAACCAATAGGCTACCTGAGGGGGCTTGAGTTCTAATCCTGGGGTAGTCTGGGAATTTTTATTTGGAGCTGTGGTTCATGGAAACCAGAGTTCCCCCTCTCTCTCTCCAACATGTTCACAAAGTCATTGGACCAAAGTGTACTGAACATGCTATAGGGCCATGGGAAATACGCTTTTACAAAAGAAATAATAAAAACAATTAACTAAAAAAACAAACGACTTTGCCCAATTTAAAACTCTAAATAACAAGTATGACTTAATTATCACAGATCTCGTAAGTCATTTTTTGCAATGGAACGTATACCTACTTTCCTAACTTTATTTTTTGTTTAACCTAGAGTTAACTGTAATTACTGGATCCTGCATTTTTTTTTTTACCAAAATGAAATGTGTATTTCATTGATTTTCTCCCAGACGAAGTTGGATGAATTGGTTGCCTCAGAATGTATTCTGTGTGGAGATTTTATGATAAGGTTTGTACTCAAATAATTCTGATTTTTTTTTTTAAATTGAATGGTCAGGTTTTATTGGAATATTAATTAGTGTCAATGATGTTCTGAAATACTTACCAAGCCACGCTATAGAGGATTTTTTTTTGTCACTAGATATTCTAGACATTTACCCAGTCATGCTCTAGTGAATTTTATAAAATTTGTTTCTAGATCTTCTAGAAGAGTTAGCCAAGCTCATCAACAAAAATGTTGCTAGATATTCTCTGCATTATTCCTTTAAAGAGACAAGTGTCAAGTGATTCGCTTATATAGAACCTGTGGTTTAAGTGCTAGAGACAGTAGTGTCAAGTGGTTTACTTATATAGAACCTGTGGTTTGAGTGCTACAGACAAATATCAAGTGATTTGCTTATATAGAACCTGTGGTTTGAGTGCTAGAGACAAAAATTAATTGATTTGCTTATATAGAACCTGTGGTTTGAGTGCTAGAGACAAGTATCAAGTGGTTTGCTTATATAGAACCTGTGGATTGAGTGCTAGAGACAGAAGTATCAAGTGATTTGCTTATATAGAACCTTTGTTTTGAGTGCTAGAGACAAGTATCAAGTGATTTGCTTATATAGAACCTGTGGATTGAGTGCTAGAGACAGAAGTGTCAAGTGGTTTGCTTATATAGTTTGAGTGCTAGAGACAGAAGTATCAAGCGGTTTGCTTATATAGAACCATTATGGTTTGAGTGCTAGAGACAGAAGTGTCAAGTGGTTTGCTTATATAGAACCTGTGGTTTGAGTGCTAGAGACAGAAGTATCAAGTGGTTTGCTATATAGAACCTGTGGTTTGAGTGCTAGAGTTCAGTCTGAGAATTTCTAAACATAAAAACTAATTCAAGCTCAAAGAGGATTTATTTAGGAGGATTTATTTAGATTGAGTATTAGGCTGACTACCTTTTGTAATATCCCATTAACAAACAAAAAGTCCTGTTGGTTCTTTTTTAATTTATGAATTCTTAACACTTTTTTTTATTTCTATACATATTAGGTGTGTGGATAAACTATTTATTGAAGAAGAAGAATGGTCATCAGTTGCAGCTGAGTGGGAATAGTTGACTCCATTTGAACTGGTGACCTATTGAACTTTTACTACAATTGTATGTATTGGAGATGTTCTTGTGAAAGCTGACAGAATAGGAGGCAGTAATGAGCAAGAGTGTAGAGTTCCTTCATACATTCATGTATTGCACAACTCCTAGCATGTTATATATGTGCTACAAATAGTAATTTATAACATTATTTTACCGGATAAGAAAAGGTAGATTTTAAAAATAAAATTATAATGACATGACCTTAGCATTCCAAACTAAAACTTCAATTTTACTTTGTGGCTAAGTGGCATAAATCTCTTGGCAAGAGGCTCAAGTTCAAATCCCAACTCAAGCTGAGATGTGTTTGCCGAATGCCTAAAGGCAGCACAGAAACCTTTTCCCAGATCCCCTCCTCCCACAAGTCCACAAAGTTCCACAGAGCATGCCATAGTATGAAAAATTCACTATGAAAAAAACAATTTTCAAAAAGTAAAAATTGTTCTCAGACTCTTATTTGCTTTTGAGATCTATTCATATGTAAGTTCTTTAATATGTTCAAACTTTAGTAGGCTCACCCTGCAGCATACTGTTTTCCTTTTCTGCCAATTCATCCTTTTTAGTGTTTCAAAAATGTTTCTAACAAATTGTATTTTGACCAAAGTTGGCAGTCGCAGTGTGTGATCTTAACAAAAGACACGTTTGTTCCGAATGGCTCAAAAATATTTTTAAAGCTTCTCTAGTAGGCAATGTGTTCGCTGTGATATATAGTTCATGTCCTTATTGTGTGCAATATGTTCATTGGGATTTCTTAGTGAGAGAAGTGTGTCTGTCAGTGTATAAACATGTTTTGTTTGTTGGGTCATGTTGATGTGGTCAGTTCATTGTTCTCAGTAGGTTGAATTAGAACAAACAATTCATGCCATTATTTGATGTCATCAGTACAACTGTTGCATTAAGTTTACATTTAAATATGTTTGTTTTGGTAATTATAATGAAATTAAATTTAAAAATGACATTATTTTAAAATGTTAACAATAGTCTTTATTAAATTCATAAAAAATCACAATTTCTTTTGGTAATCCATTTTTTGTATTTATATAGTTAATGCTACACATGAGCTCAATTTCTTGCAGGCCTTTTTTTATTTTTTGTTCCCAAAAGAGCATTCATTTAGAAGGACATGTATGGAAATCTAGTAAAACATATTGTCCATTCAATTAAATTTTTACACCAAGTATAAGTAAATAGTTACATTTTTAATATCTTCTCTCTTTAAAATTAGACAGACATTCTAATTGATACATGACTTTTATCACAATGATACTTAGACTAAGTTGTACACAGGGACATATTTGGTAGCTAACACTGGGTCAAAATATATTCATTGATCATTACCTAGAGAAACTAAGACTTTCCAAATGTACACAATCTATCTGAATTATTTAAATTTCTATGTGTTGTATTGCACTGACAAGTAAGCTTTAGTTGATTGGTACATTTTATTGGTTGACACCAATGTGTTCTGGTCTGAGGTTACATTAAAAAATGAGTTGTCTCCCTTCCTCGGTTGCTTTCTGCAACCTGGCGTACACAGGTTATAGAACCTGAAAATAAAAATTTTTCTTATCAATGCCAGTTTCCTTTATAATTGACAGTGAGTCTACTTATAAATGTGATAGTATTTTAGTACACCGATTTAAAAACCAAAATAAAATATCTAGTCAAAGAACACTCATTGGTGGCAGTATGCCCAGATAATGCTTCTCAGTCTTGTCAAGGTGGAAAAGTTTATTTGAGGAGACAAATAAGCCAAGATTGAAACAGATCTCCCAATGAGGTTCTTATTAGATCCAGAGTTCATTTCACTGGCAGGGATGCCCCAACAGGTTGTTACAACCCACATGGGGTCGTTTTAATACATCAGATGTGGTATAAAGAATGAAGGGTCTCCTCTGGGTTGTTCAGTCTATGCCCTCTAACCTGAGGGTTTTAGGCTAAGAACTCCTGTATCCATTCTGACAGCAAGATTTCTTTTATTCAGGTCGATGGACCTAGGATTTTAACTCTGATGACAATCACAAATCTGGTGTCAGAATGTTAAAGCACAAAGCCTTGCCATCTCCCCATTGTTTACTTATCATTTGTTTCTGTGACACTTATTTTACCTTCGACATATTGTACTCTTCCATTTAATGACTGCATCTTTGAGTGTGGGGGATGTAAAGAATTCAGACTGTCCAGTCAGATAGCGCACAATAATACAGATGAAGACGATGATCACTGAGACCACTAGAAGCAACCAGAGCATTTGTTGCCTGAGGAAGGAAATATAGCCATCTAGAACAGGGCTGGCTGAATAGCAGACCAAGAAGAGATGCATGTGGCATTAGTGGGAAATTGATCATTTTATTAGATTTTAATCACAAAACAAAACAGGAATCAATAAAAAAAAAACAAGATTACAAACAAGAGGCGGCCCCCGTGGGAGACGGATCCCTGTCGGATCCGCATATTCGCTGGTCAACGGAGGATGGCATCGAGCAGGGTATGAAACCGAGACCGTAGAGATAATCAGTCCTGCGCGCTAACCGCACGACCAGGCATTGCTCTTAATCTAATGACAAAGAGGTTACAAACTACTAGCCTACTATTGATAATATACCTACACATAACGGAATGACAACTACCGGATATATACAATATGTCAGAATTGCGATTTTATATAATCTTTTGGTATTGAGCATTTTCATTTAAATGAAACTAGAATGAGCATGTAGATCTACCTACATTAAACTAATAATTTAGCACTCTCAATATCTATATCTACTAGATCTAGATCTAAAATATATATTTGGGATAATGTAGATGTAATTTAGATAAGATTTATATTAAAAAAACACTAGATAATCAATTAATAGACTAATTGCAATATAAAATATAAAAATAGTAGATTAGTTTTAGTATTTTATAACATTGCAATATTGACATATTGACAATCTAGACTTTAGAAATAAAAATCTACACTTTAAGCCTAGAAATTAAAATTATAGATCTTGATCTAGTCTAAATCATGGCCGTCTGGTAGTGCGGTTTGCGCGCTGGACTGTCGTTTGGATTCATCGATGGTCCCAGGTTAAAACCCTGCCCGCTTCCATCCCCCGTCGTCCTACGGGAGGTTTGGACTACAACTCTGAAGGAACATCCGAAACATGTAAAACAACAAACATTCTAAACTAGACCAAGAAATTCTAAATCTAGATTCTATAATGATTTTAATTAGAACTTAAATCTAAATCTAGTTTTAAAAATCTAGCTCTAGTGTAAAAAAAACAAATCTAGATCTAGTGTATAAAATCTAGATTAGATCTAAATCTAGCTTTTATGTCTTTTTAAAATGCGAGTCACATTACGAGGTTTAATAAACATTAATATACCGAGTTGTTTTAGCATTTAAAGAATTTATTCCACATGACGTCAAAGGAAAAAAATCCACTACGTCACACAACCTAGTTAGACTAAAACATATCATCTATACGAGCAGCTTGTTGAGGGTTCATAGACATCGGTGCACCGAGTGATTTCTTTTAGCATTTCATTTAAAGAATTAACTCCATATGACGTCAAAGGAAAAAAAAACATTGCGTCACACGTCCTAGTTAGAATAAAAAATGTCATCTATACGAGCAGCTTCTCGAGGGATCATAGACATTGGTGCACCGAGTTTGTTCTTTTAGCATTTCATTTCATGGGCTAGTTATACTTACTATATATATATATATATATATATATAAGGATTAAAGACGCTTTTTTGTTTTGTCTGTCAGTCTGTCTGTCCGTCATGTTAATTACGAGAAAAAAAAAGACTAAAAGCTATTAAAAATCTGATGAAAATCTAATATCCCTTCAGAAACATTGCATTAGTTTTTAGTTTCTATAATAGATTGTTCCGGATGTTTATATATTTATAGTGAGAGAAAAAAAGAATTCCAGATTAATCAAATGTCGTATATTAAATTTGTGGGATGGTCTGTTATGAAAATTAGATGTACCATAGCCTTATGGGAATTTTTTCAAACCATACTTTGGTGTTAGAAAGTTGTTTTCCTTAAAAATCGGAGCATAATATTGTTACGAATCTCTGCAAACTGCACCATACACCACCAGCTTAAAGAACTTGACAACTCAGGGCTCCAAAGTAACGTAACACTTTAATAGTTGAATAAATAACAGCCAATACTGTACAATTGGCAACACATACACTGTACAAATATCTCTACGATAACACCGTTCCGCCTTATCAACACTTGCACTAGCCTCTCCGTCTCGTTCCGGGCTTGCACTGGGTTCAACAGTTTAGGACTGACTTCACACACTAGGCTCGTTGTGTCGGACTCGATCGCAGACCAAGATCAAGACGCCAGTCGTCTCAACTGTACTTGACAGTACTCCGCACTGAACCGACGTAATGCTCCGTACAGAACCACACCGCTGAACTGTGCTGTAGTCGACCGGATTGTAGTGAACCGGGCTCTGAACCCTTGTTGTGGACCTCCTTTCTGAACCGTCTTGACTGCGACACCTCGAATCAGACAGAACGCCGCTCGACGTTTCTAGGTGGTCAGATGACTACAACTCTCGTGACGCTCCTGAGCTCTGTTCACGGCGGCGATCCTTTCCGAACCGTCCTGTTGACATTCGACTCGGCTGACCGTCGTAGCTCGTCACGGTTGACCGCTCGTCTAGCGCTGGCCTGGGGTGATTTGCGTCGGCTGACTACACACACACCACTACCCCCATCTGTGCCACCACCAGGTTTATAACACTGCCCCCCCCCCCCCCCCCCCCCATAGATCTGTCCGTCCCCGACAGAATCATGCTCATGACATTGGCTGTAAAGTTTCATCGCTGCAGGCGGGGGTCGATCAATGGCAGTTGGCTTGCCTCTTGAGCTTGATGGAGCCATCCATGTTGCAGTCAGCAATGGTCGCTTTCTTCTTCTCCTCCAGTTTGCCTTGACCTGGTTGCCTCGCCGTCGTGCTTTCATCGCCATTGAATTCAGAAAACGTTTTCTTCTTCTCCTCCAGTTAGCCTTCATCGGGTTGTATCGACGTCGTGATCGCATCGTCATCCATACTGCACTCAGCAAAGGTCGCCTTATTACTTCTCTGCCAGTTGGTCTTCATGTGGCTGCAGTGATGTTGTGGTTGTATCGTCATCCATGTTGCACTCAACAGAAGTAGCCTTCTTCTTCTCCGCCAGTTGGTCTTCATGTTGCTGCAGTGATGTCGTGGTCGCGTCGCTCTCTTGTCGTTCGGTATTGAGGGCAGCCGTTTTGGCACATCGAGAGGTATAGGATGTAAGGGCTGGGGATACCAAGGTCGTTGGCGAAAAAGGTGACTTCATAGGGCTTTGCGGAGAAGGACTGGGATGGGTTTCAAATCCACAGAACAGGGAAGTGCGGGACAAGTCATCATCTTCAGCCTTGTCTGGAGAGCATGCTCGTTTGGCAGGTTGGTAATACTCCACTGCATTTTCGGTCTCAGGCTCCATTCGGCTTTCTTCATCATCATCAGGACCTCTCTCTCTCTCGTCTCAGTATCGGGCCAATCGTCTGTTGGTTTCAGACCTTGTCGATGACTTTCGTCTTTCAAATGTCCATCAAGGTCAACGTCAGACTGCCTCGGATTCTCTTTACCATCATCAGGACTTTCCTCTCCAGTCTTGGCAGCTGGACCAACGTCTGTTATGTTCGGACCTGGCTGGTATCTCTCGACTTGCACATGTCTCTCAACGGCTTCGTCAGGTTTCAATGGGTCCTCATGATCACCACCAAGGCTCCTCTCTCTGGTTTTAGCATCTGAACGAATGTCTGAGTTGATGATTATCTCCTCCACAGCAGGTATGCGTTGGTTCATGGCGGCTATCTTGGTGTTCATGGCATCTATCTTGTAATTGGTGTTTTCCAGCCCCGAGTTCATAGCTGCCATCTGCTCATGTTTGCTACTGGCGATCTGTCCCTGCATAGCTGCCATCTGTCCCTGAATAGCTGCCATCTGTTCCTGCATGATACTGGTGATCTGTTGCTGCATGCTACTGGTGATCTGTTCCAGCAAGTTAGGTTCGACTTCAAAAAGATATGTGTCCGGATCTTCTTTTTCTTCCAAACTGTCTTCTCGGAGGCGTTCTTGTAACGTTTCCTTGTTTCCACATGCCTTCAGCCTTCGTTCACGGTGTTCTTGCTTCACTTCTCTGAATTCAAGTTCGTACAGCAGTTTCAGACGAGCCATAGTAGATCCGATCCAATCCGATTCCGATCCGATCCCACTTCTGACATCAGTTGTTACGAATCTCGCTATCCAGGCTCTCTGCAAACTGCACCATACACCACCAACTTAAAGAACTTGACAACTCAGGGCTCCAAAGTAACGTAACACTTTAATAGTTGAATAGATAACAGCCAATACTGTACAATCAGCAACACGTTCACTGTACAAATATCTCTCCGATAACACCGTACCGCCGTATCAACACTTGCACTGGCCTCTCCGTCTAGTTCCGGGCTTGCACTGGGTTCAACAGTTCAGGACTGACTTCACACACTAGGCTCGTTGTGTCGGACTCGATCGCAGACCAAGATCAAGACGCCAGTCGTCTCAACTGTACTTGACAGTACTCCGCACTGAACCGTCGTAATGCTCCGTACAGAACCACACCGCTGAACTGTGCTGTAGTCGACCGGATTGTAGTGAATCGGGCTCTGAACCCTTGTTGTGGACCTCCTTTCTGAACCGTCTTGACTGCGACACCTCCGGTCTTATATAGGGTCCCTACTGGCCTTCTCGAACCGGACAGAACGCCGCTCGACGTTTCTAGGTGGTCAGATGACTACAACTCTCGTTACGCTCCTGAGCTCTGTTCACGACGGCGATCCTTCCCGAACCGTCCTGTTGACACTCGACTCGGCTGACCGTCGTAGCTCGTCACGGTTGACCGCTCGTCTAGCGCTGGCCTGGGGTGATTTGCGTCGGCTGGCTACACACACACCACTACCCCCATCTGTGCCACCACCAGGTTTATAACAATATTAACGATAATTACATTTTCTAACGTTTTAGCTAGAAAGCTAAATGTAGTGTAAGAGAGAAGTGCGATTTTACATAAATAGAGTTAAACTATTTTTCATAAAAAATCTGGTAGAACCAATTTTCGTAAATGAGAAAATTATGTGTTTTATTTATTAGAAGAGGGATGTCAAACATTTATTAGCGTTATTAGATTTTTCATATAAAATTCGGATCATTTTTGGCGACGATTTGTAAGAAAATTAAGGTAATGTAGGTCGATTTCTTTTTCGAAACAAAATCCGGAACATTCTTTACCGATTAAACAATTTTTAATCATGTATCGGCAAGAAAATTAACTGTAAAATAAGTCTAAAAAGTGATTTTCAATAATGGTTTCTAGTAAATTACTTTCTTATTTTAAAATCCTGAATAACCTATTGTCGATATTTTTGAGAAAAATTAAATTATTTGACATAAATTTGTTTTAAATTTAAAATTCGGAACAATTGATATTGATAAATAAACTATAGTGACGTAGTGTCAAATAATATAAGTGTAATATTAGTCAATTATGCGATTTCAAACAATCATTTGACATAATTTATTTTTTATAAAACAATATCCGGAACAAATTTATAGCTGATGAAATATAAATCAATATAGATATTTTTATTTAGCATTTATATGCTATTTACATTAAAAACCGGAACAATATATTAAAGATCATGTGTTTCTTGCAATGTTTAAGCATGGAAATAAAATCTAAAAGTTAGAAGAGCATCTAGTGTTATTTGTTTATCTAATCGTAATGGACAGACCGACCAACAGCCAAAACGCACAAAAATAATCTTCTTTTATTCGGATGGGGGCACTAAACAAAAAATAAATAAAAAATAAAATATTTTTAAAAAGTTTAAGGAATTGGTTTAGTACTGCAACGTGTTGCGACGTTACGCTACTGCACGAAAGTCGCTGCATAAAAAGTCCATTTTAAAAAATGTGCGTAATATTTACATACAAAAAGCATTATTGCCTTTATAAACAAACAGAAATATTTTCTTTTAACTTCAACAGCTAGTTGACCAGAAAAAACATCTTTAACTATTATTTATATTTGTTGTAAACATTTCCTGTACATTTTATAAATATATTTGACTTAGTGATACTGAAAATACATATAAATTGTCCTTCTTTGTTAGCATATTGTAACATTGCCTCCCTTACATTTATGTAATTGTTTTAGAATTGGTGTATTTTAAAAAAAAAAATCGCTTGCATAATTAATTTTATAAATTAAACGGTTTGCTTTTAGAAAACCAAAAGTAGCCGTTGCACCTAAACTTTTCAAGCCGCATTTAATGATGAAATAATATTTTTTATCTCTTTTAGTTTTCGAGATCTGAGTGTGACAGACAGACAGACGGACAGACGGACATTTTGTACAAACCTAATAGCGGCTTTTTCCCCTTACGGGGGCCGCTAAAAATAACCAATTAGATATTGGTAATTAATTATTTTGTTCGGTATCGAAAAAGGGACATTCGTACAATTAAGTGATCCCTCTCCTATACATTTAGAATTTAGAGCATGGAACAGGTTGCCTGAATCAGCAAGGAAAACCAATGACATGAATTTGAGTCTCAAATTAACATGCACTAGATTGACACTTGGATACTTAATACGTAATTATCTTCTGTTACAAGTAAACACCTGTAATTTATAAGATAAGACATTATTATTATTATTACAATTCCTCTTTTAGCTTGCAAATTCTATCGATTTTACTAGAAACTTGACTAAAATATCATGATGTGGATTTTCAATATCTTTTCTAGTTTACGAGATCTAAACGGGACGGACGGACAGACATACCACACAAAACTAATAGTGGCTAAAAATATTTCCAATCACACAAATGTATTATTGTTAGGCCTACTCTAAATATATTAAAATTCAATTACATGATCGATTTTTTTAAAAATCTACCATTCACTAGTTATTAAGAGCACTCACAACCAATAAACGTTTTGTAGATATCCTTACGTACGCACTATTTTTCCATTGCTCCTCACAACAAGTAAACGTCTGGTTTCTCTCACAGCATTCTGTCCGCACTGGGTCATCACAGTTGTAATGGTTGCCTTCTCTGTTGCCGATCTCCTCTCTCTTCGTACAGACTTTACCCCCTGCGAAAGCGAACAGTAAACAATGTTTATTTGTTATTTTGTATATGCGATAAACTGTTGTAAAACTTACTTATCAGAGTTGACTGCTTGGGGGAAAATAATATTTCAACGCACATGAGATGAGAATCTCCCCCTTTCTCTCACAGTATATTCGCCATCTCAAGACAACGTTGCTTGTATTGACTTAAGCGTGTTGGCCGAAGAATAATGATTGAGTATCCTCTGTTCAGTCTATTGCCAACTCGATCAGTCACGGAGAATAATGGTACACACCCCTCCATGGTGTAGACTAGTGTAGAGGTTAATCCTCAGTGCTGACAAGGTATGTGACGCAAAGCAAGCAATAGTGATCTTATCGAAGCTAATTAAATGCTTCTCCCTTCATAACAGATTATTATAGTCACAAAAGAAGTGATCTATGACACGATGAGCGATAGTTCTAATCGTTCTACGACTGAAAGCAGCTAGAGAAAAAAGAACAACTGAAAGCAGCTAAAAACAAAAGAATAACTGAAAGCAGATAGAAACAAAAGAACAACTGAAAGCAGATATAAACAAAAGAATAACTGAAAGCAGATAGAAACAAAAGAACAACTGAAAGCAGATATAAACAAAAGAACAACTGAAAACAGCTAAAAACAAAAGAACAACTGAAAACAGCTAAAAACAAAAGAACAATTGAAAGCAGCTAGAAACAAAAGAACAACTGAAAACAGCTAAAAAATAAAGAACAACTGAAAACAGCTAGAAACAAAAGAACATAAAGCAGATAAAAACAAAAGAACAACTGAAAACAGCTAGAAAAAAAAAGAACGACTGAAAGCAGCTAGAAACAAAAGAACAGCTGAAAGCAGCTAGAAACAAAATAACAAATGAAAGAAGCTAGAAACAAAAGAACAACTGAAAGCAGATAGAAACAATAGAACAACTGAAAGCAGATATAAACAAAAGAACAACTGAAAGCAGCTAGAAACAAAAGAACAATTGAAAGCAGCTAGAAACAAAAGAACAACTGAAAACAGCTAAAAAATAAAGAACAACTGAAAACAGCTAGAAACAAAAGAACATAAAGCAGATAAAAACAAAAGAACAACTGAAAACAGCTAGAAAAAAAAAGAACGACTGAAAGCAGCTAGAAACAAAAGAACAGCTGAAAGCAGCTAGAAACAAAATAACAAATGAAAGAAGCTAGAAACAAAAGAACAACTGAAAGCAGATAGAAACAATAGAACAACTGAAAGCAGCGAGAAACAAAAGAACAACTGAAAGCAGCTAGAAACAAAAGAACAACTGAAAACAGCTAGAAACAAAAGAGCAACTGAAAACAGCTAGAAACAAAAGAACAACTGAAAGCAGATATGAACAAAAGAATAACTGAAAGCAGATAGAAACAAAAGAACAACTGAAAGCAGATATAAACAAAAGAACATAAAGCAGATAAAAACAAAAGAACAACTGAAAACAGCTAGAAAAAAAAAGAACGACTGAAAGCAGCTAGAAACAAAAGAACAGCTGAAAGCAGATAGAAACAATAGAACAACTGAAAGCAGCGAGAAACAAAAGAAAAACTGAAAGCAGCTAGAAACAAAAGAACAACTGAAAACAGCTAGAAACAAAAGAGCAACTGAAAACAGCTAGAAACAAAAGAACAACTGATAACAGATAGAAACAAAAGAACAACTGAAAACAGCTAGAAACAAAAGAACAACTTAAAACAGCTAGAAACAAAAGAACAACTGAAAACAGCTAGAAACTAAAGAAAAACTGAAAGCAGCTAGAAACAAAAGAACAACAGAAAGTAGCTAAAAACACAAGAATAACTTAAAGCAGCAAGAAACAAAAGAATAACTGAAAGCAGATAGAAACAAAAGAGCAACTGAAAACAGCTAGAAACAAAAGAACAATTGAAAACATAAAAACAAAAGAACAACTGAAAACAGCTAGAAACAAAAGAACAACTGAAAACAGCTAGAAACAAAAGAACAACTGAAAACAGCTAGAAACTAAAAAAAAACTGAAAGCAGCTAGAAAAAAAAGAACAACTGAAAACAGCTAGAAACAAAAAAGCAACTGAAAACAGCTAGAAAAAAAAGAAAAAATGAAAACAGATAGAAACAAAAGAACAACTGAAAACAGCTAGAAACAAAAGAACAACTGAAAACAGCTAGAAACAAAAGAACAACTGAAAGCAGCAAGAAACAAAAGAATAACTGAAAGCAGATAGAAACAAAAGAATAACTGTAAGCAGATAGAAACAAAAGAACAACTGAAAACAGCTAGAAACAAAAGAACAACTGAAAACAGCTAGAAACAAAAGAACAAGTGAAAACAGCTAGAAACTAAAGAACAACTGAAAACAGCTAGAAACTAAAGAAAAACTGAAAACTGCTAGAAACAAAAGAACAACAGAAAGCAGCTAAAAACAAAAGAATAACTGAAAGCAGCAAGAAACAAAAGAACAGCTGAAAGCAGCTAGAAACAAAATAACAAATGAAAGAAGCTAGAAACAAAAGAACAACTGAAAGCAGATAGAAACAATAGAACAACTGAAAGCAGCGAGAAACAAAAGAACAACTGAAAGCAGCTAGAAACAAAAGAACAACTGAAAACAGCTAGAAACAAAAGAGCAACTGAAAACAGCTAGAAACAAAAGAACAACTGATAACAGATAGAAATAAAAGAACAACTGAAAACAGCTAGAAACAAAAGAACAACTGAAAACAGCTAGAAACAAAAGAACAACTGAAAACAGCTAGAAACTAAAGAAAAACTGAAAGCAGCTAGAAACAAAAGAACAACAGAAAGTAGCTAAAAACACAAGAATAACTTAAAGCAGCAAGAAAATAAAGAATAACTGAAAGCAGATAGAAACAAAAGAATAACTGAAAGCAGATAGAAACAAAAGAGCAACTGAAAACAGCTAGAAACAAAAGAACAATTGAAAACATAAAAACAAAAGAACAACTGAAAACAGCTAGAAACAAAAGAACAACTGAAAACAGCTAGAAACTAAAAAAAACTGAAAGCAGCTAGAAAAAAAAGAACAACTGAAAACAGCTAGAAACAAAAAAGCAACTGAAAACAGCTAGAAAAAAAAGAAAAAATGAAAACAGATAGAAACAAAAGAACAACTGAAAACAGCTAGAAACAAAAGAACAACTGAAAACAGCTAGAAACAAAAGAACAACTGAAAGCAGCAAGAAACAAAAGAATAACTGAAAGCAGATAGAAACAAAAGAATAACTGTAAGCAGATAGAAACAAAAGAACAACTGAAAACAGCTAGAAACAAAAGAACAACTGAAAACAGCTAGAAACAAAAGAACAAGTGAAAACAGCTAGAAACTAAAGAATAACTGAAAACAGCTAGAAACTAAAGAAAAACTGAAAGCTGCTAGAAACAAAAGAACAACAGAAAGCAGCTAAAAACAAAAGAATAACTGAAAGCAGCAAGAAAAAAAAGAACAGCTGAAAGCAGCTAGAAACAAAATAACAAATGAAAGAAGCTAGAAACAAAAGAACAACTGAAAGCAGATAGAAACAATAGAACAACTGAAAGCAGCGAGAAACAAAAGAACAACTGAAAGCAGCTAGAAACAAAAGAACAACTGAAAACAGCTAGAAACAAAAGAGCAACTGAAAACAGCTAGAAACAAAAGAACAACTGATAACAGATAGAAATAAAAGAACAACTGAAAACAGCTAGAAACAAAAGAACAACTGAAAACAGCTAGAAACAAAAGAACAACTGAAAACAGCTAGAAAAAAAAGAAAAAATGAAAACAGATAGAAACAAAAGAACAACTGAAAACAGCTAGAAACAAAAGAACAACTGAAAACAGCTAGAAACAAAAGAACAACTGAAAACAGCTAGAAACTAAAGAACAACTGAAAACAGCTAGAAACTAAAGAAAAACTGAAAGCTGCTAGAAACAAAAGAACAACAGAAAGCAGCTAAAAACAAAAGAATAACTGAAAGCAGCAAGAAACAAAAGAATAACTGAAAGCAGATAGAAACAAAAGAATAACTGAAAGCAGATAGAAACAAAAGAACAACTGAAAACAGCTAGAAACAAAAGAACAACTGAAAACAGCTAGAAACAAAAGAACAACTGAAAACAGCTTGAAATTAAAGAACAACTGAAAACAGCTAGAAACTAAAGAAAAACTGAAAGCTGCTAGAAACAAAAGAACAACAGAAAGCAGCTAAAAACAAAAGAATAACTGAAAGCAGCAAGAAACAAAAGAATAACTGAAAACAGCTAGAAACAAAAGAACAACTGAAAACAGCTAGAAATTAAAGAACAACTGAAAACAGCTAGAAACTAAAGAAAAACTGAAAGCTGCTAGAAACAAAAGAACAACAGAAAGCAGCTAAAAACAAAAGAATAACTGAAAGCAGCAAGAAACAAAAGAATAACTGAAAGCAGATAGAAACAAAAGAATAACTGAAAGCAGATAGAAACAAAAGAACAACTGAAAACAGCTAGAAACAAAAGAACAACTGAAAACAGCTAGAAACAAAAGAACAACTGAAAACAGCTAGAAACAATAGAACAACTGAAAGCAGATATGAACAAAAGAATAACTGAAAGCAGATAGAAACAAAAAAATAACTGAAAGCAGATATAAACAAAAGAACAACTGAAAACAGATGTAAACAAAAGAACAACTGAAAACAGCTAGAAACAAAAGAACAACTGAAAGCAGATATGAACAAAAGAATAACTGAAAGCAGATAGAAACAAAAGAACAACTGAAAGCAGATATAAACAAAAGAACAACTGAAAACAGCTAAAAACAAAAGAACAACTGAAAACAGCTAAAAACAAAAGAACAACTGAAAGCAGCTAGAAACAAAAGAACAACTGAAAGTAGCTAGAAACAAAAGAACAACTGTTATAAACAAAAGAACAACTGAAAACAGCTAGAAACAAAAGAACAACTGAAAACAGCTAGAAACAAAAGAACAATTGAAAGCAGCTAAAAACAAAAGAACAACTGAAAGCAGCTAGAAACAAAAGAACAACTGAAAGTAGCTAGAAACAAAAGAACAACTGTTATAAACAAAAGAACAACTGAAAACAGCTAGAAACAAAAGAACAACTGAAAACAGCTAGAAACAAAAGAACAATTGAAAGCAGCTAAAAACAAAAGAACAACTGAAAGCAGCTAGAAACAAAAGAACAACTGAAAGTAGCTAGAAACAAAAGAACAACTGTTATAAACAAAAGAACAACTGAAAACAGCTAGAAACAAAAGAACAACTGAAAACAGCTAGAAACAAAAGAACAATTGAAAGCAGCTAGAAACAAAAGAACAACTGAAAGCAGCTAGAAACAAAAGAACAACTGAAAACAGCTAGAAACAAAAGAACAACTGAAAGCAGTTAGAAACAAAAGAACAACTGAAAACAGCTAGAAACAAAAGAACATTTCTTAAACGAAAGCGGTTTGTTCTTTGAGCACCGTCAAATGATGTAGCGTTTAGAAAATTCAGGCTCTAACGTCACTTCCTGCAAGATGTTTGGAGCTAATCAAGGGCAATTTCTCCAACAACAACAAAACGCTGCCCCCGAAATGTCCACCCGGGGGTCATCAGTGTGGTTAGCAAATCAAGTCAAAAAGCAGGTTTCAATATTTTCAGCATGAGAACCATAAACTATGAAGTAAAAACTGTCAACAATCTTAGCCCCCACTTTATCATTTCACACATAGGAGATTGTAGGCCTACGGCTTTAGTCAGCTGGCGCTTTTGTTACTGAACAAAAATGAAGATAATTACGTCCTACGCATTTAACAATAACAATAATAATAATTTCATGTGTCAATCTAGTCATGTGTGTTAATCAATGACTTAAACTTTAAAAGTCGTTGGCCTTTCTGGTTGATTCAGGCAACCCATTCCATTCTCTAATGGTACTAGGGGAGAAGGAGCACTTATATGGATTTGTTCCAGCGTATGGAAGAAATGTGCCTCTATCTTTGTGTCTTTCTGAATTGTTTTTTTTATTAGGTATTGTTTTTCTCCTTGTAAGTTATATGGTTTAGTGTTTTATGTATTATATTCTTCTGTCCTGAAATGTCTCTAAGTTTAGTGATTATACTAATGGTGTTACTCTAATCAAATTTGAATATTCATTTGTTATAAACCTCACTGCTGTTTCTTTGTGTTTTCTTGAGTTGAGGGATCCCAAACAGGATGCATATTCTAATATTGGCCTAGCTAAAATAGCATTTTAGTTTTATGTTCTTGTTTGATTTGTAAAAATTTCTGTTGATAGTCTAAATCCCAATGTTTTGCTTTATTTTTTTAAAATAATTTCATCAATTTGGGGATTCCATCGTTCTGACGCTCTGGTTCAGTCTGAGCGGATGTGATGAACTGGTCACCTAGTTGCTGGTCGACCTACTGGCAAGCTGGGTGGGGACATGGCCAATCTCTCAACCATGAAAAAAAACTTTTCCTTTGGTTATGGACTGAGCGCCTCTAGCTCTTTGTGACAAAGGGATTTTACATTATTAATAAATAACAATTACCACTGTCTAAAACTTTTGTTTTAAAATCTGCCTATCTATGTACATACACAATGCATTCTTTCTTTCTAAAAATAAAAATACTTGTTTTCGGTAAATTATTAGTACCGTAGCTCTTTTGGGGGGGGGGGGGGCGAGGGGGGGGGGGGAATAACAAAACTGTATGCATAGTAATTATAAAATATGCTCAAAATAATAGTTTCTCTTACTTTATATACCCCTCCTGTTGTTTTTTTTTTTTTACTATTAATAATATATAATTTTAAAATAGTGTATTTTTATGGGGAGAAAAAACGGCTTAGAAATTTAATCTTACAACAAAGCGTTTCACTTTGAAAAGATGAAAAGTATACATTGAAAAGGTTACGTTTTAGCCAAACTTTGCAGGCTTCAAGATTTTATGACATTGCATTGTTCATCTCTTTTCACGTGTTTGAGATCTAAACGTGACGGATGGACAGATAGGCAGACCACACAATAGTAATAGCGGCTTTCCCCTTTCGGGTGCCGCTAAAAATGTAGAAATAAATTTCAAACCTGCTTCACTGAATATCATGCACAGACAACAGAACAGAAAGCGTCTAGTAACCATTCTCCAGAATGAGGCTAAATCGCATGACGCACGCGCTTGTCCGGTAAACGCCTTGAACAGTTTCGATCTAGTTTAGACTTGCTAAGCGTTGATAACTTTCTAGCCATGTGTGACGTAATAATTCGGTGACACCAGACTGTATACGCAGACGTGAGGTTGTGAAGGAAATGGAGGCGTTTCTCAGAACGTTTCAAGAGCGCAAATAGTGAGGGTAATCTTTCTTTAGTGTGACAAGAAACTTGATCTGTCACTAGAGGTTTTGCAAAACAAAAAAAGCAAATTTATTAAAACGAAAAGGGTTGTTTTTTTTTTAAGGAAAACAACAAATACTGTTTAAAACTGCAAAATATTAAAAAAATCAACATTGGATTACAAAACGTCCTTCGAGTTCAGCTCCTAAAATTAAAATTAATAAAGCGTAGAAAAAAAATGTTAGTTTAATTACAAACCTTTTCTTAGCTCAATTTCTTTGTATCATTAAAGACTGTATCTATTCTTTTTAGTTTGGGATTGAACTTTGAAAATAGAACAAAAAACTCAAAACAATCATAGGTCTGCATACGAGTTGCCCAAGGTATTTCTCTCTATTACAAATCTGCAACACCGCTGTGAAGTTTGATATGTCAGTTTATGTCAGATTTAGGTTTAGTCATTTGACCTGCCCAATATGTCAGTATATATCAGATATGTAACTTGTTATTTGACCCGTTAAATGTGTCAGTTCATCTCAGATAAAGGACGTGTTATTTGACCCTTATGTGCCTGTACATCTATGGTATAGAGCTTGTTATTTGACCCTTCCTGTATCAATGACAAAATAAAATGGCAGATATGATCAACGACTTTCTTAATTTTTACAAAACTATCAAGAAATTGAAGTTTAACCCTTGTTAAACCATTGAATCTAAACATACTAAACACCAGCTTTCAAATCATATCTTCAGTTGAAGTCCCATAATAACCTCATTACATCGATCTAACCGTGTCCGTGTGTTAGTTAGGTGAATTTTCAATGCGTGCATAAAGTCATCACAGCTAAACGTGATGATCACAAAAGTTGACGGAATTAGTGCCAATAGCCACTTCTTACAGTCACACACACACACACACACACACACATAGACACTCACATAGCCTACAATTGTACGCAAACACTTGCAACGCAAACACTAGACCCCCCACCAAGTGCGTGCAGAAAGACTT
This sequence comes from Biomphalaria pfeifferi, assembly GCA_030265305.1. Classification (NCBI taxonomy): domain Eukaryota; kingdom Metazoa; phylum Mollusca; class Gastropoda; family Planorbidae; genus Biomphalaria; species Biomphalaria pfeifferi. The sequence continues at coordinate 775,009 of JASAOG010000254.1, forward strand.
GAAGACTCCCTCTCTCCCCACCCCATGCAAGTTTTTCTTTTAGTAGTTTCCTGCGAAGATGGCATCAAGATTAAAGGGGATGTCTCTAAACTGGAGACACCCCAGTACAAAATTAAAACGTAAAATATCAATTTCAAACAGACAAGAAGGGAGTTTGTAATATACACAAACTCAAAGGTGAGCTCTCTGGGTCAGTAGTACATGTATTGCGTTACACATAAACCCACACTTACATGCTTAATTTCAGACAGTGGCGTAACAACTATGGAGCGAATGGGTTCATGAACAAAGGGACCTTTAAAGAATTTCTAAAAGGGTAGATGGCGGCATCCTATTCTTAAACCCAAGTACCTAGCTAGGCAACGCCACTATATCATGACACTGGCGGATCCAGAACTTTTGAGTGGGGGGGGGGGGGCAATTTTTTTTCCAAACCCTAATGCCCAGTAAACCCTAACTCTATGCATAAACGTGCGTACAGCATATATATTATATATGAGAATTTTTAAAAAGCAGCATTTCTCAACCTTTGGCGAAAAACAAAACAACTGAGGCAGTGCTATAAGGTTCCTAAGTGGGGTTCGGGGCGAAGTGCCGACGACAAAAGCGTTTTCTTGCTTTTTTCACTGCAGAAAAGTATTTGCAGTAATGCATTCTCCTAACACCTACAGCTCATTATTGATCAATGGAGTTCGGGGCAAAGCCCCGCCGCCAAAAGCGTTTTCTTGCATACTTCACTGCAGAAACGTATTCTCCTGACCTAAAGCTCATTATTCATACTATTAAAAAAGGACCTTTTGAATAATGTTGTACTTGAAAAATATTCTAATATGAATGTATAGGCTCTTAATACATTGCAAAAATTCGATTTGTTCCTTGAAAAGATAAGATACCCCACATATTTAGATTTTGGCTTTGAGATTCTCCGCCGAAAAAAAATTATTCGATAAATAATATTCAATAAAATCAAAGTATAAATTGTGAGTTATAGTCCCAAATTTATTTAACTAGAAAAATATCAGATTGAGTAAAGGTTAGAAAAAGGCGACTATGAAAAAATGATTTGGGTTTAGAACTCATCTCAATCGTGACTCTTATACTGAAAAATTTCGTTTGAATTCTAACTTTTCCAATGCAAAGTCTTTCTTAAAATAATTATGATAAATTCATGTGAAATTACATAAACTCTGTCTGGAAATGTGAGGGGCGGTAGAGTGAAAACGATTAATCCTCGCTCCTTTAATAATTTCTGCTAAAGATTGCATTTGGCATTAAAGAATAGGGGTGGGGCGACTCGATATAAGAATTTAATTTATAGTATATATAAATTATATTACTGACAGATGTTTTTATTTTGTAATTTCTTAACTGTAATACAAAAAGAAAAAAGTATTGGTTTGTCCGATAGGGGAATGGCGATTGCATGAATCGCCCTCCCATCTGGTACAACCCTTTTTCATTTAAATTTTACTAATGATAAAATTTGAGATTAGAGTGTGGTACGACATAATATACAATGGGTTCACATATCAATACGTAGTTTATATTATATAGATATTCAACTAATTTTGTTCACAAACTATGATTATCCATAAAAATATGTCCGCCCCCCCCCCCCCCACTCAAAAGGCTAGATTTGGGAGAGCAGTACATGTAATCGCCCCCCCCCCCCCCCACACCTCACAGAAACGGCCAAGATACCAGAAGGCGAGCGACATAATATAAATCTATATATTAATTCAACTAATTTTGCTCACAAACAATGATTTCTCTATTAAAGTAGGACCGCCGCCCCCTCAAAAGGTTTAGGTGGGAAAGGCAGTAGAGATAAATCGGCAAACAGGGAACGACATGATACAAAGAGGAGTTAAAATATCAATAACAAGTTTTAATCACATACATATTTCATCGATTCTGTTAGCAAGCTGTGATTTCTACAAAGAAATTGGACTGCCCCCTCCACTCGAAAGTTTATGGGAGGGGGGGCGGGATTGATACCATTGCCCCCTCCCGACCCACCAAATCGGCCAACATACTAGAGGGGGGCTGAAATAATCTAAAAATAGGTTGAAATATAAATAATTAGTATATATTATTAACATACGTAATGAATTCGTATACAAATTATGTGAATTCTATACTAAAATTCGTCCGCGGGGTGGGCCGAGTGGGAGGGGGGCGATCCTTCCTACCGCCCTCCCCCCTGGATCCGCCAGTGTATCATGATAATATTAACCTATCATTTAGAGATTTTCTTGTAGAAAAAATGTGTTTTAGTTTTCTTACTTTTCTTACTCTTAATAGCTGGAATTGTTCTGGGTGAAAAGACATACTCCAATTCGATTCCCATTTCTGTAATTTATCTAATTTGTAAAATTTCACCATTTTGTGTTGTTTATATTGTTCTAAATATTATGCATTCGTCTGCAAATAATCTGACATTTGTTGCTGAACTAACGCAATTTGGTAGGTTATTTATCTTATCTTATATATAACAGACGTTACTTCAAAAAAGAAGATAATTACGTTCTTCACATTACATGTGTCAATCTCAGCGGTTCTCAACCTTTTTAGCTCCGCGATCCCCTAATGCAATTTTTCAGTTGGCGGCGACTCCCAACCATAATTTTCGTTCATAAGCCTATGTAAATGTGATTTAGCTAATGCTATGAAATCGCTATCAAAATGTAGATCACTGATGTAGATCACATTGTTTAAGATTGAATATAGCAAGAGCTTTATTTAGTGTATAATATATTTGCGCTTCAATTACAAAAAAAAGGTATCTTTTATAACTTTTATTTATTTACTTTTTAGCGGCCGCCGAAAGGGGAATAGACGCTATTAGTTTTGCAGTTGTTGTTTTTTATAAAAACACATCATTTTTACAACTATTCACTATTAGGCCTAATAGTAATAAACACCAGAGGCTATTTAGTAAGGGAGGTGACTATTTACCATATTTTTAACACATTTATGCTAACTGTTTTAGATTTGATGTCATTTTTCTATTAATGTATTGCCAAGTTAAATAATTTCTGTCAAACTAATTACTAAATTTACCAAAGAAAAAATGCTAAAGTTTTTTTTTAATAAAAAAATTATATGTAATATGCACATAAGTGGAACATAATTAAAAAATATTTAATAAATAGTTTTTCATATGGAAAATGAATTTTTTTTTTTTTTTTTTTTTTTTTTTGAGGCTTTGAATAAGAGACTGGCCCTTTACAAAACAATTGCATCAATTAGATAATCATTATATGACAACAGTTGGGCCAGGTTCACATCTAACTTCACCTTCACCTATCCCTTGGTCTGCTGGACCGTTGAGGCAACAAACAAGATCTGTCAACCTTCTTTCTCCATTCTTCTCTGTCATTTGCCATTGATAGAATTTCATTCTGATATTTTTTCTGAAAATATTGAAACCTGCCCTTTTACCTGCCTGGGTGGACCACCTCGAGAGCCGATTTTGAGTTTGTGTTTCCACACAAACAGTCGTTTGCGTTTCCACACAAACAGTCTTGTTAATGTGTTTATTGCGTGTTTATGATATTCATGATGCATAAATAAATGACAATTAAAGAAATATTGCTAAACTTGGAAAACACAGTAAACAGTAAACTTAAGCTATAAATATTGTTGCGACCTTATTTTGAAACACGCCAAAGTTATTGCGAAGGTTGAGCTTGTTTCTATTTCCCTAGATTAGGAAGTCACATTTTCTGCATCAAGTTTATTTTTGTATTTAGACTTGATTACGAACAGGCAGAAAAAAATCATGTGTCGCAAAAGATATGTTGTTGGAAATGAAAGAAGAAGTGAGAAAATCTCAACTAGAACAAAATGACTGCCAACAATGGATCCATCATTCTGTAACTGATATTGAAGAGAAATCATATTTAGCTACCTTGCTATTGGTGTAATGCTTGTGGCATTATCTTTGTTGCTACTATATATCAATGAATCATACAGTGAGTTACGGTGCATCTTTATGGTGACTCATTCTGTACCAGACATTTAAATCCAGCAGCATCTGTACAGACACCACAAATATGTTTCCAAGAGGTTTTTTACTTTTCCAAAAATTTACTAGCTTTGTCAACTACATCACGTGCTGCAGAGGTCATTTTAAAAAAGTTTGCATAGAAACAAATCTTTATAATCGCTATGATGTATATATCTCAAGAAAACCAGTCATTGTGAACAATTTACTACGTCTGTGGATTCATCCATCTGGATGCCAAATATTGGAAATGGATAAGATATCATATTTCATGAATTAATTACCTAATTGATATTATCAGCAGAGATGCCTTTTTTTTCCTGTGAGCAGTGTCATTAATGAAATAGCACTAAATTTAGTTAAGAATTCGGCTCCAATCATAACTCGAGCAGTCTTTGGTGTGAGGTTTCATTTCATCTGAGAGCCATCAAATAAAAAGCTTCAAGGGTTGCTATGTTTTGGTTATGCTAATTGCCACAAAATGCTAATTGCCACCAGAGTCAAGTCTGGATATCATGACTCCATCAGCCATCCATTCATTGGCCTCCTTCAGTCGTAGAACGACTATAGTTCATCTCAGAGCACACTTCCTCATGTGGCTGTGGAGCCCTATTTTAGAGAGACACTCCAGATAGCGCAGGTTAAGGTAGCTTTTGCTTCGGTGGTAGAGGAGCTGGCCGTTTTTCGGATTGTACGTTTTTCTTCCTGAGCTGAGACCCATGTACTTTCACTGTCCATAGCTTTTTTTGGTCACTGTCAATAAACGCAATGTACAAAGGCATCCTTTGTTCTCTGCACTTTTCGTGGAGGTGGCGGATGGAGAAAATCATGTCAATCGAGGATCTCCCTGAGCGAAAGCCGCATTGTGATTCTGGATAGACCCGATCAGCGAGTTTTTGTAGACTGGGAAGTATCACTCGAGCAAAGACTTTGCCTACAATACTTAGGAGGGAGATTCCCCTGTAATTGTTGCAGTCGCTTCTGTCACCTTGTTCTTATACAGTGTAATGATTTTAGCATCCCGCAGGTCTTGTGGCACAGCACCTTCTTGCCAACATTTGCAAAGCAGTTCGTGTAGAGGTTGGATTAGAGTAGTTTTGCATTGTTTTAGAAGATCTGGGGGGATACCATCGCATCCGGGTGCTTTGCGGGCAGAATGTTGTCTATGGCTTTGTTGAGGTCTGAAAGCTTGGGTGTTTCAACTAGCTCGTTCCTTGTGGGTAATTGTATGATGAGTCAGAGACTGAGCTTGTTGTGGCGTAGAGCTCAGAGTAATGTTCAGCCCATCTGTGCATTTGTTGGCACATTTTGCTGTGATAATTTCCACAGTGGTTGATTTAAGAGGTGCTGTCTTGTTTTGGGAGGGTCCGAGAGCCTTTTTGATTCCTTCGTACATCCCTCTTATGTTGCCCATTTGGGCTGCGAGCTGAATATTCTCACTGAGCTCTACCCAGTATTCATTGGCACAGATCATTGCTGTCCTCTGTGCATTGGCTCTAGCTTCTTTCAGACTTAACAGGTTGTGTTGGGTAGGTTTTGCCTTGTAAGTAGCGAGTGCATCTCTCTTTGCTCTGATGACAGGTGCTAAAATAGCTGCTTTAGAGTCGAACCAATCATTTTCGAAGTCTTTTGTATATTGGACTTGAGGTGTTCCCATTTTTCTGTTGCTGTATTTCCAGATATTTTTATACTCGCGTTCAAAAGATTCCGCAAACTGTATCTGGAGATCAGGGTGACACATCTTGCTTACCTCCGATTGGGGTCTTCCAACCTGCTTGGTATGGTGGATTTTTTGGGGGAGAAGATTGATCTTACAACATACCAAGGAGTGATCTGTGTCGCAGTCTGCACTGTGATAGGACCTGGTAAGCTTGACAAATTTTAAGCACTTTTGTCTTACCATGATTAGGTGTAGTTGGTGCCAGTGTTTGGAGTGAGGATGCCGCCAAGATACTCTGTGCTGTGTTTTAGTCTTGAAATAGGTATTAGTGACACAGAGGGAGTGTAGTGAGCAAACCTCGAGTAGCCTTTGTCCATTTTCATTTACTTTTCCGACACCAAAACGCCCAAAACAGATGTCCATGCAGTGTTGTCAGATCCAACGCGTGCATTGAGGTCGCCGAGGATGATAACCTGTTCCGTAGTTGGGATCCCGCTAAGAGCAGACGAAAGCTTGTCATAAAACATATCTTTGGCCTCTGGTGTGGAACTCAGAGTAGGAGCGTAGGCACATATCAAAGTCACATGTCCAATAGATGTGTTAAGGCGTAGTGATAGGAGTCTTTCGGAACCCTTGCACTTCAGCTCTACTGCGTTAAGCAGTGTGTTCTTAACTGCGAAACCAACGCCGTGTTCCCTTACTTCACTTTCGGCTTTGCCTTGCCAGAAGAAGGAGTAGTCTTTTTCTTTGATTGAACCAGAGTCAGCTAAACGAGTTTCCTGAAGAGCGGCAATGTCTACTTTGAGCCTGGACAGTTCATCGTTTATTATTGCAGATTTTCTGACATATTCTATGTCTGGTAGGTTTTCATTAAGTTCAGTTTGTAGAGTACGCACATTCCATGTGCCCAGTTTAAGAGTGGAGCTCCTCTTTTTTTTCTTCATGTCGACTGGTACATTGGCTTTGTGCCTGCTTTTCAGATTTTGTCCTATTCTCGTGTACACAAGACAGGCATGATGGGACAGCACCTTATTGGCTGGGGGCTGCCCAGATTGAGGCGGGCGGTAGCTGTCCATTGGAATGCTAGGATCCCTCCCACCGACAAAAGTGGCCCCTGGTGCCCTGCTCTACGTCAATTGACCATTTGAGCTTATAACCGGTGACTGCCACTTCTCGTGTTTGGCCGACGCCAAAGGCGAAGCTGGAGTGTCCTCTCCAGTTTTTGGGGTTAGGGCTTTGAATAAGTGAGATGAAAGCCTGGGCATTGTTTATGGCCGGAACGAATCATAACTCGAGCAGTCTTTGGTGTGATGTTTCATTGCTCTTGCAATTCTGAGAGCCACCAAATAAAAAGCTTCAAGGGTTGCTATGTTTTGGTTATGCTAATTGCCAGCCACAAAATGCTAATTGCCACCAGAGTCAAGTCTGGATATCATGACTCCATCAGCCATCCATTAGGTGTTTGATTTTAATGTAATTTTTTTGGCCTTTTTCTTCTAGTTTCTTAAAATTTTTAAAATAGGTTTTCTTTCTGTTTGCGAAGTTTCTTAAATTTATTATTAAACCAGCATTTTTATAACAAATACATATGTAGTTGGGATTTGATTTTCAATAAGGTTTTTAAGATAGCTTTTAATGAAGTTCCAGAGGTCATCAACTGGTTGGTTAATGTCTTTGATTAATTAATTTAGAATGCTTGTAATCTGTATGCCCATATCATATTGATATAAACATAGTCAATCGTAATGTGCAACCCGTGCATTCATTATGTGCAAAATTTATCCCTTTCAGAGTCAGACCTTACAATCTATAGGAGCAGATGATGTAAAGCTCATCTGTTTCCATAGTTTCATTATCCATACATGATCTTAAATACAAAAGAGCGCTGTTATAAGCCGTTTAATTGACTAAAATTGGCTACCAAATTGAACAACTCGGTGAAGGCGGTAATAATAATAATACAGCAAGGAAGAATACATGAATTTACAGACATATTTTAGACTATAGACATTTACAGACATATAGCATAATAGCAAGACATTATATATATATATATATATATATATATATATATATTCAATATTTTTAAACAGTGCTTCTAATAGGTCTATATTAAGAGTTTATTGAGAAGATTAAAAAAACAACAACAACGATTCTGTCAGCCATGTTGATTAGAACACGCTGAGTTAATTATGGAATATAGAAGCTTTTGACTTGATTAATGTGGCAGGTGTAAATTAATGTTCCGGACAAATCAGCATGCCCATTACAAGTTTAACTACTTAACTTAGCAGTGAAAATTACTGTAATTAAGATAGCGTTTCTCAAACTGTTGGGGGGGGGGGGGGGTTGGTAACGAGGTCCTCTCAATAGTACGCGACGCCCTAACAAAAGAAGGTGGAGAGAAGCCGATTTATTTATTTTTCAAGGTACACAATAAAGAGAACGCATTTTAATAAATGTGGAAAAAATATTTCTAACTAATGGGACCAAAACAAATAGTAAAAAGATTGCTAGACATTCTGAAATAACCAAAATTTTAAAAAATCAAAGAGGTGGGGGAGAAAGAAGGAATTATCTGGGTGATCGCGTTTTAAATGCATAAAAAACAACAACAACAGGTGAACGACCTGAATTCGAAATCGAGGACTCGGTAAAGCCTCCTCAATCAAATACACTAACCAATCTGCCAGCAAATCGCTTATAAAAATAGAAGTTCTATAGTTATCCATTGTTTTCTCTCTACAGAATATAAACGGGACTAATTCAGCTTATACCACCACGCCAGTCAAATACAGTACAATTTCTTTCCCTTGTTTGAGATACCAAACAAAATAATTAATTACTAAAAGTTAATTAGCTTAATTGTTTAATCTTTTTTTTTTATTGATTCTTGTTTTGTTATGTAAAAGAAATAATTGAGCACAATTTCAGCTTGATCCGAATTTGGGTGTATGAGAAATAACGTATACAAACTTTTTACCAATCAGACATAGTAACTTGATATAAGCTTAGTAAAAATTACTTTGAGTTACAAGCAAACGTTGATTCTACTGTGTTGAAAATGGCACAAAAATTATATTGTTATTACGCTAGATTGCAAACCACCATTCAGGTTTGTGCAGAAGCTGCGTTCTAAATTAATTTTAAGCATTGTTAGGAACTTTACTAGAAATAAATCTTGACTTTAGAGAGAGACAACAGAGTTCAGCCAAAGTCTAGGGCTTACGAAGAAGCTGTGCTTAAGGCGGACTGTAATGATCTATGTTTATGATGCACTATAAATAAATATGTCCTCATCGAGTTGCCTCCCATGGATAACAATATGATCTATTACATAACTGCGCGTATCGATACTTTCTATTTTGTACATCCGATACACCAAAAGCTTGCTCTTTATGAATTCATCTTCATGTATGAAAATCTCCATGCGGTCTTTCCCTAAACGTGATAGGTGTCTTGCCCAAATATAGAACAGTAAGCAGTACACTGTTCACATCGGCATTCAGCCTAATATTGTAAATCGCCTTTATAAATGCATGATAGAGCGAAGGCGTCTTTGGCGAAAGCGTTCAAGAAGTCTTAATTGCTTTCTTTAAAACACCAGGGCCTCTGAAGAATTGAGAGAACAACTGGTTGGCAGACGTTGTTGTTTCAGAGGGATAGAGTTTTTCCTTCACACAGTTGCTGGAGGGCAGCTAGCCTTAGGCTAGCTATGCGGCTATTGAAATAATGCTTCATTGGATACCGTGCTTACAAAATACAGAAAAAGGTCTACCACATTGAAGAGAGTGGCGATTCATGGTGATCAATGGGGCCTAGGAGATTTTATCAAGATATTTCTATTACATGAATTTCGTTTCAGGATTGATTGTTAGACCAAACGCAGTGGATGCTAATTTATTGACGAGAGAGAGCTTCTGTTTGGTGTCAGCAAGTAGGGTGCAATCATCGGCAGAGAGAAGCTACGAGACGATCATCCCTTAAATTTAGTGTTAGTACAGGACATTAGGTACTGTATGCTGAATACCTTGCCTCTGAGCGGAACCTGGCGTAGATGCCTTCTTTCAACCGGTGCTTCATTTGACCAAGCTTTACTTCCACGACAAAGAAGATACCGAAGAGAGTTTAAATAGGGTCCCATCAGTTTGTTTTCCGCCATTTTTTAATGGATAAGCGAGCAGATATGTCAACATTATGTCTCATTTGAGCTTATTGTTTATCATAAATCTGCTTGAGAATGCATAGAAACCGAGGAATAATGTCCTATGTACCTTTACCAGTTTTAAGACCACACTGGCTTCCATATTGGACTTCTTCCATTTGAAAAGATATTTATCTACTATTGATAAAATGCCAGGGTAGTTGGACTTAACAGTTACATTACACCAAACTTTTGGACGTGGCTAAAAAGTATAAAATAAAACGTCCCTCCAAGCTCGACAACTCATGTGCACAATTAAATTGTGAATATTAACGCAGTTGTTTCCCTTATAGTTTTATTACGAAGTTTTGCAAGGAATGATACGCACAACATTTGAAGAGCTTAGAGATAATATATAGATTAGAGATTTAGGAAACATCAATTTTGTAATTTTTACATAGCAACGTTTTATAATATAATACTGTGATGAAATTTATATTTAGATTCTAATTTTCTTTTAATTAATTAGTTTTGCATTAAACCTGGACTTCTAAATCTAGAAATCTTTTCACCGTCTTCCTTTCTTCGCACTTATTCATTTCTGATTCTGATAGTATTGTTTTCTTTGTTTACAATCCTAAATTTGTAGAGGGAGCAACGGACATCCTGAAAAGAATTGATCTGCTACCCCGGAAGTGAAGGGAAGCTCAAATCATATGAATTACTGATCGTCGTTTTGCATAATCTGATTCATTTAATTACGAATTATCATTATCAATATAATTTAGTGATCTAGATCTAGAAAGTAGTCTACAAGGATTCAGAAGTTTCGATGAGACAGATATCTGCACATCATTCCAACGGTAAATTTAGTTTCTTCATTAACATTTCTATGATTTCATTTTTATTCATTTAAATTTTAATCAATGATAAAATCAATGAATAGTCAATTCATTTCATTTATTTTTATGATGATTTACTAGTCTAGACTTAGTCTTAGTTAAGAGTCTAGAGTAGTCTAGACTAATCACTAATCTTAGTCTAGACTTTAACTCTAAGTGGTCTAAGTCTAAGACAGTAGTAGACTAGACTTGACTAGATCTAGAATGTCTAGTCTAGAATAGTCTAGAAGTCTAGATCATACTAGATAACTAGATGGATTAGATCGGGTGATTAAAGACATTAGAGTTAGACTTACTTGAATTTGACTTAGACTTTTAGACGTCTTAGTCACTTAGTCATTAGTATGATTAGATAATTAAGACGATTAGTCAGTTTAGTTGTTTAGTTAACCCTCTTATTACTCTTAAGTCTCTACAGAGCATTTTAGCATGTCTTGTGGCGTTTTGACAAAAAGATGGAGCACTATTTTCAGCCTTAATAAGGCCCTTAACACTTCTCTTTAAAAAAAAATCCTAACAAATAAACTAATTACTTTACAAACACAAAACTATAGATCTATATATTTTTGAAGAGTACTGGATGCACTGATGTAATCTTAATAATCTTATGAAATTTATCTGAAATATTAACATTTATTAAAATAAGTCACGCTAATTTGCATAATTTATGCGCATAAAATTTCAAAAACGTTTTTTTAAAACAGTTCAGAATAGAATTAAAAAGGTAACAGTTTTTTAAGAAGTTTTAGGCTTGAATAAGCCCCAATACATGTGTTTAGGGAAACAAGACACATGGAGACCCTTCAGACACTTCTATCACATTATTTTACTACTTTTCTCCCCACCCCTGTACCATGGAAACAAACACCTTCATTATTGTCACAGTGACAGTCACCCATTTATGACTCAGGGATCATTTTTTGAGCTGTTTGTTGGTCAGAAAGTTGGCATCATATTTATTAGTCTCCCTGTCAAATGTTTGAACTAAATTGATAAAAAAAAAAAGAGCATAAAACAGTCTATTTGGTGCTAATCCCTTGGTTCTCAAATGGGTCTTCTCTATCCAGCTACCCACCCTTACCACTAAACCATGTTACCAAGAATAGACATTGTCAACACATACTAGATCTAGAACTAGTGTAAACTTAGATCTAAAGCTTTCCTCAATACTGCCCTTATTTTTATTAGGACTATCATAGTTTAAATAAAATCAGAGTCAGTGAGTTTGCTTTTATCAATATCAACGGGTGAAATGTTAAAATTTTCACCTCTCATTAGATAACTTCAAAAAATCAATACTAAAAAATTATTGTGTTAAAACAGCGAAGAAAGCTGCCATTACAGTCTACTAATGTGTAAAAATAGTAAGAACTAATCTGATTGGCTGATACAAACACTGGCTAGCCAATCCTGTGTTTGTCTTTTTCCCCAAATAGCCTTGGGCCGATAGATTGGCCAGGTCGTCTTAAGAAGGTTAATATAGAAGGTTTTATAGTAGACATAGAAAGCGGAGTTGAGCAGCAGCTATTTATAAACTCTATGATGAATACATTTTTTTTATATATATATTATATATTTATATGCAAGTAAAAAATACTTCTGCACAATGAACAATTAATGCACTTTTTTAAGATCATTTTAAGCACTTTTGGTGGTACTGTACGAAAATGAAGCTATTGTGTTTGCATGCCATGTTTAGATCTCAAAAACTAAAAGCCCTCTATATTTAAAATATAATTTTACCAACTTCATTAATCATGCTAAAAATTGGTGATTTGACTATTTGTGTACTTCCAAAAGCATGTATACCCTTTTGTTTTTAAGAATAGGTTTCCTATTTCTTGCAACTGCTCATTTGATTAATGTTTTTCATTTAAAATAAGAGATAACTATTTTCTTCATTGTGCTAAAAAATACATGAAATGGTTATTATTATTAAGTCTACAAACAAAAAAAATTTTAAGCACTCATCTTATGTTCACTTGTTTATACATTAACCATTTAAAACAAGAAAAAAATGGTCAGTTTGCCTTGGGTAGAGACAGAGGTCACAATATTCATAGTTATAAATAGAATGTACCGGTACATTAATTGATGTCACTTTTTTTATTTGGATACTTCTTTGTTCTCATTTTTTATGTTGGGGGGTTCATATCAGTAATCCTGTATCTGAGATGAAGTGCAATGGTTTCCCGATCAGGCTGTTCTCCATATAAAGTTTTTCTTCTATAGGAAGGTTTTGAGTCTTGTTTGGCACACTTAATAAAGTATGTCTCTTTGAAGGACATGGTCAGCATTCTCTGGTGACACTCATCAAGGGCAAGTTTTAGACTTTTAGCTTTTGGAACATATGTTATTTCATTCTGATGTCCGGTTCTGAGGCGACAAATTATGCATTGGTCATGTTGGGATATTATACTATTATATCAAAATACAAATACCAACTCTCATGTATTCTACTTTCTATTGTTTTCTTAATTTCTTCTGGCAAGAGAGGAATTTTCATTTGTTTGTTCATTCTTCCATTTTTGGCCAGTATTTGGATAGTGTTTTTTATTTTATTATTTTGAAACATATTTTTTTTTCCTTGGAAATTAAAAAACGTTTTCCGCCTGTCGCTTTGTTAATAGAAATAGAATGGCTCTGTTTGGCCAACAGATTCTTATTAGTAAACATACAAATTTTATTGAAACAAAAATCAATTACTTGTATAATGTGTTGAAACTTAAGTCACAGGACATAAGGTTCCATTGTACAACTCAAGGTGACTATTTATGTGTGGATTGATGCATCAGTGATTTTATGATGACTGTTGTACAGTAATAAAAAAATATGGTAATATGTCTCCACTAGAGGTCATAGTTTTTTAAAACTTATAATGCAGCGGGGAGAACATTTTTTAAAGTCTTAATGGCCTTTGAAGTGCTTGTGTGTAGTATACATATACATATATATATATGTATATATGCATCATAAGAAACAAAATAACTTTAAAAACCACATAAAATACTAAAAAAACACAAAGGTAAATGCATATTTCTTATTCCATATTCTAGGAAAAAATTTTACAAGTGCTTCTTCTTCCCTTGTGCCTGTTAAACATGGAACTGGTAGCCTGAATCAGCCAGGAAAACAATTGACTTAGAATTAGAAGAGTTGAAGTCTCTAATTAACAGGCATGTCTAGTCTAGATTAATGCATGGACATACTTATCTTCTGTTTCTACGGAACATCTGTAATGTATAAGATATATCTTATATTTGGTGATTGATTTAGTTTCGATCTACTTACCAATAAAATATCTACTGAAGTGGTAACACACTTACATACTGACTTTAAAACTAAGCAGTTAGAGAAAGAGTTGGAAAAAGGTAAATCATTGCCTAGAAACCAAATGACAATTTATAGTGGGTCAATACATGACAGAAACACAAACGCTCATCATTGTCTGCTATCTCTAGTACTTTAACTATTTAATTTGCTTCTGTTTTTTGTTTAGTAATGCTGAATCGAGAAATGACTTAACCCTTGTTTATCATTGTTAAATGAAGTAATGTATTAATAATTATTATTGTGGGTCTAGGTTATGACTTGACCATTGATTATCTTTGTTGAACAAAGTAATGATTTAAGGGTTATCACAGTTGAACTAAATAATGATGATTTAATCATTGTCCCTTCTAACACTAGACTGTTGAAACCAAGTTGTCATCAGTTCTCCTTGTACATAACCTTCCACTTGTCTCCTGTGCTGGGGGACTGCTGAGATTTGTAGCAGAGACAAAGCCATGCATGAATAAAGAATGAGTCATTGTGTGACCATGATAGTGTCTCAGCACATCGATCAATGCCTGGCACTGACTAGACTCTCTTCTGCTGTCTCACTCAGGCTTTCTCTCTCTCACACACACTCTCCCCCCCCCCCCCCCCCCTCTTTCTCGCTGTCTGTAAGTCTTTACATCAATGATTTTACAATATCAAGCTATTAACAAAGAAATAGTGCCTGTGCATTGTGAGTTTGAGAACTATGTTGTCAGCAGTTGTCCTGCTGTAGACCAGTGATATACAAAGTCAGTGAACTTCCTCTTGTTCATGTGGAATTAAATAAGCCCGAGATCTATATCTAGTGTCTCTTCTATAATCTGAATGTTTTTTTTCCCTGTGCTGTTGAGAGATCATAAACTAAGAATAAATGATATGGCTTACTGAGCACATTTTTAACACTTGTGACTTATGGTCCCTTTACCCAGTCACTTCACTTTGAAAAAAAAACAAAAAACAACACAACATTTTAATGTGTGTGTGTGGGGGGGGGATTGGAATGAATCATTTCCATCCTTCCATTTTGTCAGGTCACCAACGTAGGTAGACATGCTTCTTCTGGATGTGTCAACACACTCTTGGGAATGTTTCTGTCAGCATATCAAGCCACCAACTCTGTGGTGTCACGTTGAAATGGTTGAACCTGCTTTACTGTTTATTCTGGACACATGAAGATATATTTTTGTATGTATCCCCTTGCTCCCACCCGTTTTGAAACATTTCTTTCAGATTACCTGGGTCTACTAAGTGTCACTGCAGAAGTCTAAGTAGCGAAACGGGACGTAATAGTCTGTTCAATCAGGCTTATAAGCCTAGAGTTCGAACAGCCTTTTGCTTAACTCTTTTGACAATAAAACGGCTTCCGCATCATTTCTTGAATAAAACACTCTATATTATATTCTCTTTGTTTTTATGCCCAAAAAATACATTGAGGGTGCCCACATTACGAGTCGGTTAATCCTCTTAATTAGTCCATCTATAGATTAATGTAATTAAACCTCAAGAAAATATTAGTTTTACCCAAAAATTATTGTTTTTTTTTCTTATAAATCTTTTTTTTTTTATATAAATAAAACCTAATTATTGAACAAGAGATCTGTAAGTGACGTGATCTAATAATGCATGTATAGATTTAATGAAGTGAAAGTATTACCCAGGATTCCCTGTCTACCGTAAACTCTTTGGTGAACCTTATTCATGTCTAGACAGCGGAAATTCCCCTTTAAAAAACAGTTTTTGGGGGGGGGGGGGGGATGACTCATTCCGTTTCTCATCTTAAAATTAATCAGGACACACAGCCTGCAAACCCTTTCCGGGCTGAATGCCTTACCAAGTAGGGATCATGGTTGGCCCATTTCCAGCTACATAGGGGTGTCAGCTTCTATTTACAGCTTTAAATTTGTTTTCTTGCATTCCTTCTGCTTGAGTTCAGTTTTGTCAACAGTTTCACCGTGCTGCCGGCGCTCTATTTTCCTGATAGGCTTATCTCTCTCTCTCTCTCTCTTCCTCACTCACTTTTTTTTTCTCTCCCTGCCTCTCTCACTCGTTTTCCCCTCATCCCCCTTCTTTTTCCTCCCTGCTGTGTATCTTTCAGCGCAAACATTTTCAAGACTAAATTACACCAGGAATTAAAAAAAATTGGGCATATGAAGGTGTATTTGTGTATTTTAAACTTGACATTGTTGAGGCAGGTTAGTGAGGGTGTAGGTGCTTACAGATTGTATCGATCTACAGTACGAGTGTGCGTGTGTGTGCCTGTGATAGTCTACTTGTACATGCAGTCTTCCAACCAGTCAGTTGATCTCTTCTTCTCTCGTCTGCTCTTCTTTTTCTACAGAGTCGTTTATTTAGTCGCTCTTCCAGTACACGAGAAATGTCAAGTCTTTGGGCTGATAAAACATGCTAGAGGACAGTCGAGATGATGTGGTCAGTACACTGCCCATCGACCCGTGTATTCCTCCCAACTGCCTTTTTGCCCATTGGACACTAGACATGTGTCAACGCTTGAGTGGGCTATAATTTAAACAAATGGACCGCATTCACCAATCGTAAACTAACAAATTAGCCACGTGATAATATTGATAAAACAAGGGGATAAAAATGTCACTTGATAGCCTGTGTGTATTACGTAATTTATATAGAAGAGATAGACATCATACCTTTTTACCTACTCAATACATAACTAACAATTGATCTAAGCACCTTAACAATTTACATTGCTGATAAACTGTTCGAATATGTCAGTTTGCTAACATTTTTTGTCACAACTTAGTCACTTCCTTTGTGACCTCGAGACTCCAACACATACGGCATAGACTTCACTCTGTCCTAGACTCGGCATTTTCACTCTCTTTGTGACATAGACTCGAACACACAGACTTCACGCTGTCCTAGACTCGGCATTTTCACTCTCTTTGTGACATAGACTCGAACACACACTTCACGCTGTCCTAGACTCGGCATTTTCACTCTCTTTGTGACATAGACTCGAACACACAGACTTCACGCTGTCAAATTCCAAGAACGTTTATGTGTATCAATGTTAACCTACCTCACGCATGTGGTTCTACCCGGCGACGTGTCCAGCCTTCTAAATAGTATTTACAGTTCTAGTTCTGGGTTATCCTACACACACACACACACCATATCATGTGTCTCAGTGGCACCATTATCGTGAACCTATCACCATACCTTCCTTAACTCTATTGTTGATTACTGGTCTGTCATCAGATTTGAAAAGTCGCTGGGTTTTTATGTGGGTTGCGAACTTTTTGTTTGGGTAGTTGTGTGTGTGTGTGTGGTAGTTGAATCCCAATGAAAGGGATCTCTTGACTTGATGTGTAAGTCCTTTTATGAACTGTCTAGAGTTGTTTGTAAGGACCTGCTCGTGGGCTTCCATTCCTACAGTACTTATTGGTAGACTAACGTAGACTCCACACCTGCAAATGTTTGCACGGCAATAAATAGGTAATGTTTAGTACCTGTAACATCTCCATTTCACCAGCCCTTTCCCCGTCGTGTCGTAGGATAATGAATGAACGTGCGCCCGTAGCAAGTATGTGGCACAGTTTGATTTTTTCCCCTGTACCTGAGCCTCGCGTTCAGATCCTTAAGACATTCCTAGCGTTGTTCAGCCCATTACTACTTCAGGTGTCAGTCATAGTTATTGTTGGATGTCACCAAAATGTGTGCTATCTAACACATATCATGTATCTGTTGACTCAAGTTTAACAAGCCTGTTTAACGTTGAGAATCCTCTCCCCACCTTTCCCCAAAGTTGACAAGCCGTTTTGACCAAAAAATATCTGGTGATGTCATTTACCTTTTTTTTTTCCATTAAAAAAGAAAAAAAAATCGAGAAGTAGATAAAGGTCAAGGCCAATCGCAGCCTTCTTCACGTCTGAGCAAGATAATATGGGGCGTTTGAAAGTGGAGTTGAAACAAGTCTCGCTGAGTCTGTTATGTTTTGGGTGTCTGCAGTTTAATGGGAGAATCCGCCTGCTTGCTTGCTTCCACTCCCATCTTACTCTCTAGGTAGATGTTTTGTGTGTGTGTGTGGGGGGGGCACATTGTGTCCTGCACTGTCACTTGGTGACATATTGTTACAGAAAACATTGCATACGAAATGAAGGTTAATCAGGGGGTGGGTGTTTAACGTAGTATATCTACTTGTGTACTGGGTCTGGAATGTGCCGGTCCACTCCTGCTGTACATCACTCACTTAGCGCCACCTCATCTTCTCCTAGCACTCCCCTGCCACGTCTAGAATAACACACACACACACACAAATGCCAGGGGAAAAAAAGGGGGGGGGGAAGCAGGCCGGCCAGAACCGAGGATTAGAGAAAGAGGTTTCTGCTTGTGGAGTGAAAAAAAAAATTCTGACCTAGTACATTGCTTGCTCACCAGAGGTCTCTCACTGTTCCCACCCCTGTCCCTTATCTTTGACTGATTGGCCCTGAGTGTTGTACACTTTTTCTCTCTAGTCTCCAGCCCTGTGGTAGGGGAGTGGATCTGTTGTTCTATGCCGGTAGACTTGATTTGACCAGTGAAGCGCAGGCTGTAGTTTCATGGACTAGTATTTGCTTTCTTCGCTACTGCAATCGTAAGTGTTTCTTTCTCTCGTTCTCACTGTGTACATATAGATCTTGTGGGTTCTCACAGTGTACATGTAGATCTTGTGGGTTCTCACAGCGTACATGTAGATCTTGTGGGTTCTCACAGTGTACATGTAGATCTTGTGGGTTCTCACAGTGTACATGTAGATCTTGTGGGTTCTCACATCTTATTGGGAACTGCTTTTTTAGTGCGCCATGCTAGGTGCAGCTCATTCCTTCAACCAGCACATTTTATTACATCCTTCTTTCATTTTACATCTCTATTAGAGGAGCCTAGATCTAAGACTATTCCAGACTACATGGCAGTATCATCAGCGAAATTAATGAGCTTGCAAACAAGCGCCATAAAAAAAATTACTTTTAAAAAAAGCTTAACTAAGGGTTGTAACTCCACATTTACAACCATATATCTGAATACTGTAATAATTAATGATAATTATTATTTCCCTTTTCGATATCAAACAAAATTGATTAATTACCACTAAATAACACAATTAGGGTGAAACACTAACATTTTTTTTGATTACCATACACATACTTTTATATGGACTATATTATCGCTAGTTTCAATCTCTTTTTTTCTTTAAACTATTTAATTTTGTGATTGTTTCTTGTATTGTCTTCGACATTACATAGTGGTGCAGACATTACATAGTGGTGCAGACATTACATAGTGGTGCAGACGTTTCAATTTCACCCAAGATTGGGACATGCGAGAAATAACGCATTCATTCGCAGACAGGGAGAATGACTCTGATATAAAGCCAGGTATGTAACAGGAAAAAAAACAAAAAAAACTGTAAACAACAAAAACAAAAGCAAAGCTTTTACCCGAAGTGCCAGTCAGTCATGTGTCATTCAATGTGTATCAGATCTAGACCAACAACACTACATCTGTGCGAGTAGACATATTTTGACCAATTGATTTTGTTTAGCTCCAGTTCATGCTTTTAGTTTTCTCAATACGCTATGACCCTATCACTTAGTCAAACTCATGGCTCAAGCCTCCGCAAGCCGACAGTCGGGGTTGTAAATTTGGCCAAGGCTTGTCAGCCCGGGCACCTCTAACATTTTGCTAGTGAGGTGCTTATGAAAATAGAAGATTGAATAGTTATCTATTGTTTGTTATAAAGGGAACTAGTTAAGCTTATACCACCACTTCAGTCAAGTACAATTTATTTCCATAGTTTGAGATACCAAACAAAATAACTAATTACTAATAGTTAATTAACTAATTGGTTAGTATTTTTTTGTATTGATTCTTGTGTCGTCAGGTCAAAGAACTAATTGAGCAAAATTTCAGCTTGAACCGAGGTGTTGTGTGGGAGAAACAACAATGTACAAACAATTGACCAGAGTGAGTTGCTATAAGCTGGGTACAAATTAGATGTCGATCTTTTTATAGAGTGAGTGTGCATAGGATTTAAAGAAATAAATGAGATTGAAACCAGCGATAATATAGTCCATATAAAAGTATGTGTATGGTAAACAAAAAAATGTTAGTGTTTTACCATATTAAACCGCCGCCCTCCTCAAACCATTTATAAAACATGCTCCTGGCTAGAGCCTTTCGATTTGGCATTCGGAGAACCAAATAGTTAGTCTTATCTTTTAGGATCGATTAATTTGTGTTTGAGTCAAAACGTTGTGCACGAGTTGTATACAGTCTTATTTACAATAAATCGGAATGAGTCACGTGATCTCTCTGGTCCAAGTGAGTAGAACAAATGTGATTAGAGGTAGTGGATGTTGATGTAGCTGGACATGTATGTGTGTGTGGCGGGGGTGATTAAAGATGTAGCTGGACATAAGTGTATGTATATGGGGAAGTAGAACACCTACGATTAGAGGTAGAAGATGTAGCTGGACATATATGTGTGTGTGGCGGGGGTGATTAAAGATGTAGCTGGACATGTATGTATGTGTATTGGGAAGTAGAACACCTAGATTAAAGGTAGAAGATGTAACTGGATGTACAGGAGCATGTGGGGGAGGGGTGGCTTAGGACTCGTGACATATTGACCCAGATTGGCACGTGCTTGTAGACACAGTGGGAAATGTTACTTTAGACTGCTGAAGGAAGGGACCGCTAAAATGATTGAACCCAAAAGGTCATAGTTCGTAGGTAGTGCTTGATGGCCTCCCCTGAAATGTAAGATAGCGTCACGCATTTGAAGTAAATAAATCTTCTGACAGAGTCGAGTGTTGAGTCATAAACTGGCAGTGATCGTGGGATGAACATCTACTGGAGGGATAGTCTAACATTCTGCTTAGGTCTGGTTTGCTTTCATTTGGAATCATTTACATTAAGGGTGACCTAGCTTTTTTAGTATTTGTGTTGTATTAAGTCCTACAGAGACACATTCCGTGTGTTATACGTTGTGTTGTATTTAGTCCTACAGAGACACATTCCGTGTGTTATACGTTGTGTTGTATTTAGTCCTACAGAGACACATTCCGTGTGTTATACGTTGTGTTGTATTTAGTCCTACAGAGACACATTCCGTGTGTTATACGTTGTGTTGTATTTAGTCCTACAGAGACACATTCCGTGTGTTATACGTTGTGTTGTATTAAGTCCTACAGAGACACATTCCGTGTGTTATACGTTGTGTTGTATTAAGTCCTACAGAGACACATTCCGTGACCCTCAGTTGTCCTTCCTGCAGAAGATTTGCTCCATGACGCTATAATCTTTTTCAAGGGAAATGTGTGTCAAGTCACTGCAAGAGTTCATTTCTCATAGTTCATTCTAATAGAGTTGGATATATCCTCTTTGGCAGTCTTTGCTTCATCCATTTTATGTACCAAGTTGTACGGAACGATGATGTGTAGATAGTCTGGACAAGTAGGTTGGCCAACTCAACTATGCCCTCCACCCATCAGGTGGAATGTCCCCACCCCCCTACCAGAAATAAAAGTTTTTGGAATGGTATATTTGGAAGAAATATACTGTGGTGAATTAACGGCCCACTTTGTTGATGTTGTCATCAGGTATTTCATTGCGAAGTACACATACCAATGTGCTCTCCTGTTTCGTGTCAACCGTTTCGTCTTTGATAAATTTCGGTACCTAAATGTGTATATTAGATCAGGGACAAATATATCAGCTGATGGCTAATTGATGGATGGATAAAGATGAAAATGGGGAGGTGTGTGCACTTTTAGTCCCCCCCTTGCGTTACAAATAACTGGAGGGCATGTAGAGGCAAACGAATACGTTAGGCCGCTTCCTAAATCTGATGCCCAGTGTATGTCTACCTTATATGTTAACAGACATTTGACGTATGTTTGACTGTAAATAGGAAATCAATGCATGTAATCGAACTATTGACAGTGATATTGTGATAGATGTATTTTACCAAGCAATCTCTACATTTCGGTTCATTTTTAGGCAAACAAATAAATATTATGTTATGAGCTATGAGCAACTATGGAGATAATCTGTGACCGAATTCTCTCCCCATCCCCCGACTCCCTAGTCTTCTAGAGTCTTTGACGGCATACCCAGGGCAGGGATGTCATTCTCCGTGCTGATAGAGGCTAGTGTGATTCCTGTCCACACCCCAGCCCTCTCGGGCAGTCGTTCACTTGCTCAAGCAGAACTATTTGAAGAGATGACCTGCGGTGAACCTTCGGTCACGTTTCTCTGAAGGGTCCCGCTAAGGTCAGCGTGGCATTCGTTTTGTCTTTTAGTGGACGCAGTGACGTCAATGGAGTGCAGACCCCATCTTTATTTTTTTCTTTTTCTAAACAAATTAATCAAGATAAAGTCTGTCTCCTCTGAGTTAAGCCATGCACTATTTAGAGAGATCTACTCCTGAAAGAAGGCTGAACCGCATTACAATAGCATTGGAGCTTTAGGTGTACTTCACTCGCCTCTTCATGAAGAAACGGTCGTAGTGCGTTATTTAATACATACATATATATATATATATATACATAGTGTGTTGTGAGTGATAGGCGTCAGGTTCTCAAGAGATGAGCCATTGTTCTCTGAAGAGCGTCTCGTGTCGAAAACAAAACATCCTCCCAATAGCCACTTGTCTTGAATATTCCAGGTTGTCATCAGATCTTGTTCAGTCCAGACAGTCACACTTCACAGGTTGATTAGTCACAACTGTTTCTTGTAGACACACATTTCAGATGTTTCTTGTAGACACACATTTCAGATGTTTCTTGTAGACACACATTTCAGTTGTTTCTTGTAGACACACATTTCAGTTGTTTCTTGTAGACACACATTTCAGTTGTTTCTTGTAGACACACATTTCAGTTGTTTCTTGTAGACACACATTTCAGTTGTTTCTTGTAGACACACATTTCAGTTGTTTCTTGTAGACACACATTTCAGTTGTTTCTTGTAGACACACATTTCAGTTGTTTCTTGTAGACACACATTTCAGTTGTTTCTTGTAGTGTTCATGTCAAAACAAAAAAAGACGAAATCAGACCAGGACGGACGGGGGGGGGGGGGGGGGGGTGAGCAGGACTAGGATTTTAAGCCTGTTCCAATGCGCGCGAGAGATTAACCAAGGCACTGAGCCCATTATCCTTCAGTGATTCACTTTTGAAATTATGCTAATTGCTGTTTAACTTTTTTTTTTGTCTGGCACTAGGCCGTGTTAGTAGCTTATTGAAATAAACAGTAAATACTGCTACTCAAGGAATCAGCTAGGGGCACATGCTGTTGGTGTTTTTTTTAATTTTAATTTTTAAATGGTTCAGTTCAGTTCTGTATTGTATTTTTTTTTAAACTTAAAACTTGTTAGATAGCTTGGGCCTGGACTCAAGACTCATTCTTGTTTCCTGTCACACCAACACGAAAGATAATTTTTCTTCTTGTGGTGGCTGGGACAAGAAAAGATAAGCTCTCTAGTTAGGCTTAGGTGACTGGAGCTTGTATAAGTCTAATGAACCAAAGAACCATTTCAACTTTATTTACAACACCAAAGAACCATTTCAACTATATTTACAACACCAAAGAACCATTTCAACTTTATTTACAACACCAAAGAACCATATCAACTCAACTTACAACATCAAAGAACCATATCAACTCTACTTACAACAATACGTTTTGTTGTAATAATGCGAATCCAACAATACTGTTTCATCTTAAAACATTCTATTGAATTTTTTTTTTCTTCGGACTTGAACAAATCTGTTTCCCAATGAGTGAAGTGCGATACAGCTTTGAATAATGAAAACAACGTTTTGAGTTCACATCCCCCCCCCCCCCCCCCCCCATTAATCTCTAGGTTTGTTGGATGCGTTCCGCGAACAGTCTCACCTCATCACTTCATTCATACTTTTGTGGCTTTTTTGTGTGTGTAGACAATCTAAATTTCGAGTTCTATACAATGATCATCTAATTTAAAATGAGCGATACATCATGTCACCCCCGTGTACCCAGATCTCCATGGCCTGCCCGTGAGGTACCTTTCTGCTAGTCATTGGTTCGAAAGTCATTTGGTTGGACTCGTGAACTTGACTTTATCTTGTTGATTCAGTCAGGCTCTCCAAAGTACACATCCTAATTAATGCTGCGTCTGGTCAGTGGCTAGGCTGGATTGGTGCCACGCTTCGTCTTGGACGGCGAGGGGGGATAGGCCTGTGCTTGTGAATGTGTTCGATCGGTGAAAGACTCTCGGAGTTCGCTTTTTTTTCCCCGCAGAGAACCTGTCTTCGTCTGTTACACGCCGGCCGGCTACCGTTGTTCAACTCTGGCCTTTAACCTTTTACCTTGAACAAAGTAGAGTAACAATGCGCGTGCTGGATGGCTAAAAATAGAACGGTGTTTATCGTTGTGTGCACGCGAGTTCTATTCTCGGACCAGTGTGTCATCGGTCTGGCACTTGAGTTAGTCTCTGGTCTTCTGGTTGCTGCTTTCCACAGCTCTGACCATTCGCCACTGTCCTGGTGTTATTGTTATCACTTCTTTCTGGTAGTATACTAACATTTTATAGCCAAATGTCCGCTTAACGCATATGTTAGCAGTGTTTCATTTGCATAATTTAATTTTAAGCATTCTATTAATTCTTCCCCCCTCCCTATACGGTCTAGTGAGCCAAGAAAAGCTATATTCTGTGTAAACTATCTTAAATGAATTCAATGTATTCATAGGTCACGCCACCAGTTCCTATTTCTACTTTCAGTTTCAGTGGGTTGAGATGTCTGCATTAGTCTACATGCTATTTAACATACACAACCATATTTTCATGGAGTCTTGAAGTTTGTGCTGGTAGATGTAGTGATTCAAACACGGCCTTTTAGGAACTGGCTGTGTGTGTCTCGAATGGGTTAATCAAACTTCTGAATAAGTCATGGGAAAAACGTGTACTCGTGTCATTTAGAAGTGGATGTTAGGTTAGAAAGACAATTAATAGAATACATTATTCATGTAATTAGATTTGATTTCCAAGTTTCGGGGGATGGAAATATTAGTGTAGTGGGAACAGTTGGATGGGTGAGTATTACGCTTCACACGCACACACACACACAACATTTGTCACACATTGCACTCCACATACACGTAAGACTTCTCACACATATAACAATCTTCACACATTGGTCTTAACACACATGTAAAACTCCTCACTAGTTACAGTCTTCACATACATGTAACATCTCTCACAGACATAGCATTCCTCACACTTGTAACACTCCTCTTTCACATAAAGCTCCTCCCACATACACGTAAAGCTCCTCTCACACATGTAACACTCCTCACACACAAATTAAACTCCTCACACAAGTAACACTCCTCACACACGTAACACTCCCCACACACGGAAACTTCCTCTCATACACATAAAGTTCCTCTCACATGTAACACTCCTCACACTCATGTAAAAGGCTTTGTTTGCGCCATCATTACCCAGTGTTAGCACTCGTTCTTTTAAGAGAGGAATCTAATTGTTTGAGTTTTGGGATGACCTTTTAATGTGAGCACTTGAATTACTTCATGATGTACCTCTCTCTGTGGTATTCTCAGTCAAATACATTATATGATCCTGTCTTTATTGGAACCCTCATTATTCTCTATTGCCTGTCTGTTCTAATGACTCTATTGCTTTGTGTTTTGTTTCGGAAAGACGTGATTATCTTATGTTTTACAAATAAGACTAATACATTATTGAAACCTTTTTAGAAGCGGGGAGGGCACCTCATTAGCTAATTATCTAAAGCTTCCCATCATCATTGTGTGTGTACACTCTGACCCTACACGTACACATGTTCTGTGACTGAAGTAGTACACTTAGTGCCAGGAAGTCAGTGAAGGTCAGTGTCATTACAGTCTCTCCACGCTTTGTCCTCAGAATCTAGATTTGGTCAGTTCAAACTGGGACACACACAAATGGACATTGGAAGGCAGAAGGGAAAAGCGACCTCTGCTCATTTACCAGAGAAATTCAAGTGGAAGAGCAATTGAAGTCAGCACCCCCCCCCCCCCCCCCCCCCCCCGCAATCCAATTATAGTCGATGAACTAGACCTACGCCTGTTTTAGGATGTCTAATGTTGATGAAAAACAAAATTACTAACCGACTGAAAATGTGTTTTGAAAAGCACTTCAAAAACAAAACTAAATCTTAATGACAGGACAATTCATCGAAGCAAAAGATCGTTAATGGTATGATACATGGCCGAATGTATGGATGTGGAAGTCCAGGGAAGGGATTTTTGTGGAGGCCCACTTTATTGAAATTTTGAAGTAAAGTTCACTTAGTAATACTTTTAATACTTATATCTAAAAGCATGTCATATTTTAGAAGAAAGAAATTAAATACTTATAAATTCAGTATCAGTTTTTTAAAGCTATGTTATATGTATATATTTTAGCTTTAAAAAATGATTATATTTGAGTTAGTGAAGGTAAGGACCTGGGTTAACACACTTTCGGCGATTGCAATGTCGTGGTAGGTAGTGTCACTGTTGTCCATCGAGTGTACCATGAATAGTGAAATACCTATTTATCTAAATTTGTCCAGGTGATATACAGTTTAGAAGTTTATCAATACATCCGTGTGGTCATATGATTTTTAATTACATTTTTTAAACATGTATTACCAGTCTTGGTGTACAGTCGACTGCAGTGTCTTCCTTGGAAGTCTGATGATTGAGATAATGTTGTGCATGCTTAATGATGATAAGTATTACTTGTGAGCTAGCTCTATTGATTTGGTCATTGATATATAACCTCCTGTTATCAGTGGCTCTAATCCTTTCCTGTAATTGTCGTTTAGTTTTAAACTATTGTCGTTGAAATGGGGGCTGGTTTTGTCGTAGGACTTTCATTTTCTCTTTCCTTCATTCTCTTCTTGTTCTCTTACTTTGTTTTCATTGACTGCATCCTTTTCGCGTTTTTTTTTTTTTTTTGTCAATGTATCTCCATCACTTTTTGTCACTCTTTTGTCCCCCCCCCCCCCTCAGTTCCCTTCTTTTCTACCCCCCCCCCCCTTTCTCTCTCTCCCTCAGGCCAACACTTGTACAGCTAACAAAGTCTCACATTTCTCTCTGGTTATTAAATTTCTTGATGGACTTTCTTGCTTCCAGGACGCTCTTCTTTCCTTTAACTCCCTTTTTTGACCAGATACTGGCATCGATTAGGTAACACACACACACACACACATGTGTTTCATGCCCCCCCACCCCCCCCCCCCCCCCAATCCTTTTCTTGAGTCCTCAACGCTTTTTCCCTACAGAGTCACGTGATCACGGTCCTGCTTATTGTTAGTCAATTCAAACTCTATTCAATAATCCAGCCTCTTTGTTTTGTTTTAGTAAGCTTCTATCAACTCAATCTGTCTGTAGGGTCAAAGTTTGGTACACGTTATTTCTCCCACATCCGTTCTCGGATCAACTTGAAACGTTACACAATTTTTTCATTGGCATACACATTAACCAATTAGTCAAATAGTACTGGTAAGTAATTAGTTTGTTTGATACCAATAATGGAAACTAATCCTTCATTATTCATAGATACGACTAAATATGTAGGGTTTCGTCCCGTTAGATAATTGAATACTTTTTTTATTCCCACACCCATTCTCGGATCAAGTTGAAACTTTAAAAAAATATTTATAAAATATTATTATAACAAAACAGGAATCTATTTAAAAATTAACCAGTTATTTCACTTAATTATTTTTCAGTAATTATTTTGTTTGATATCGAATAAGGGAAAAGCGTCTACATTATTGAGAGATATAGTTGAAAGTGTGGAGTTATTTCCCTAAGATAAGCTTTGTTTTTTTAAAGTATAAAAAAAATAATTTGCCTGTTTCATTCTGTGTATTTGTGTTTGCATTAGACTGAGTCTGTGTGTAGTGCCTGTGTTCGATTTTTCATAATTTTTTTAAACTGCACCAGTCAAAGGCACACATTTGAAGAGGGCTGATGATGAGACTATAGCCCTCCTATTTCGGCTGTTTCATTCAGATCTCTACTAAACCAGGTTAGCCAAGGGGACTAACACAACATAGGACGTAATCATCTTCTTTTTTGAAGTAACGTCTGTATTATATAAGATAACACAACATTACTTGTCGTACTGTCATTATAGGTTTTTTTTTTCTTTTAAAACATTCGATTCAGACTTGATTTTGACAGTCTTTAAAGCAGTGATTCAAGTTCGAAGATGAATGTACAGCTACTGATTGACTTGTCTCGAGAACCTTGGACAGGATGTATTTAGTGCTTGATCTAGTAGTGACAGTCAACAAGCTACCTAGACCTTATTTAGTACTCGATCTAGGGACAGTCAACAAGCTACCTAGACTTGTTTAGTACTCGATCTAGGGACAGTCAACAAGCTACCTAGACTTGTTTAGTACTCGATCTAGGGACAGTCAACAAGCTACCTAGACTTGTTTAGTACTCGATCTAGGGACAGTCAACAAGCTACCTAGACTTGTTTAGTACTCGATCTAGGGACAGTCAACAAGCTACCTAGACTTGTTTAGTACTCGATCTAGGGACAGTCAACAAGCTACCTAGACTTGTTTAGTACTCGATCTAGGGACAGTCAACAAGCTACCTAGACTTGTTTAGTACTCGATCTAGGGACAGTCAACAAGCTACCTAGACTTGTTTAGTACTCGATCTAGGGACAGTCAACAAGCTACCTAGACTTGTTTAGTACTCGATCTAGGACAGTCAACAAGCTACCTAGACTTGTTTAGTACTCGATCTAGGGACAGTCAACAAGCTACCTAGACTTATTTAGTACTCGATCTAGGGACAGTCAACAAGCTACCTAGACTTGTTTAGTACTCGATCTAGGGACAGTCAACAAGCTACCTAGACTTGTTTAGTACTCGATCTAGGGACAGTCAACCAAGCTACCTAGACTTGTTTAGTACTCGATCTAGGACAGTCAACAAGCTACCTAGACTTGTTTAGTACTCGATCTAGGGACAGTCAACAAGCTACCTAGACTTGTTTAGTACTCGATCTAGGGACAGTCAACAAGCTACCTAGACTTGTTTAGTACTCGATCTAGGGACAGTCAACAAGCTACCTAGACTTGTTAGTACTCGATCTAGGACAGTCAACAAGCTACCTAGACTTGTTTAGTACTCGATCTAGGGACAGTCAACAAGCTACCTAGACTTGTTTAGTACTCGATCTAGGGGACAGTCAACAAGCTACCTAGACTTGTTTAGTACTCGATCTAGGGACAGTCAACAAGCTACCTAGACTTGTTTAGTACAATCGATTCTAGGGACATGTCAACAAGCTACCTAGACTGTTTAGTACTCGATCTAGGGACAGTCAACAAGCTACCTAGACTTGTTTAGTACTCGATCTAGGGACAGTCAACAAGCTACCTAGACTTGTTTAGTACTCCGATCTTGGGACAGTCAACAAGCTACCTAGACTTGTTTAGTACTCGATCTAGGGACAGTCAACAAGCTACCTAGACTTGTTTAGTACTCGATCTAGGGACAGTCAACAAGCTACCTAGACTTGTTTAGTACTCGATCTAGGGACAGTCAACAAGCTACCTAGACTTGTTTAGTACTCGATCTAGGGACAGTCAACAAGCTACTAGACTTGTTTAGTACTCGATCTAGGGACAGTCAACAAGCTACCTAGACTTGTTTAGTACTCGATCTAGGGGACAGTCAACAAGCTACCTAGACTTGTTTAGTACTCGATCTAGGGACAGTCAACAAGCTACCTAGACTTGTTTAGTACTCGATCTAGGGACAGTCAACAAGCTACCTAGACTTGTTTAGTACTCGATCTAGGGACAGTCAACAAGCTACCTAGACTTGTTAGTACTCGATCTAGGGACAGTCAACAAGCTACCTAGACTTGTTTAGTACTCGATCTAGGGACAGTCAACAAGCTACCTAGACTTGTTTAGTACTCGATCTAGGGACAGTCAACAAGCTACCTAGACTTGTTTAGTACTCGATCTAGGGACAGTCAACAAGCTACCTAGACTTGTTTAGTACTCGATCTAGGGACAGTCAACAAGCTACCTAGACTTGTTTAGTACTCGATCTAGGGACAGTCAACAAGCTACCTAGACTTGTTTTAGTACTCGATCTAGGGACAGTCAACAAGCTACCTAGACTTGTTTAGTACTCGATCTAGGGACAGTCAACAAGCTACCTAGACTTGTTTAGTACTCGATCTAGGACAGTCAACAAGCTACCTAGACTTGTTTAGTACTCGATCTAGGGACAGTCAACAAGCTACCTAGACTTGTTTAGTACTCGATCTAGGGACAGTCAACAAGCTACCTAGACTTGTTTAGTACTCGATCTAGGGACAGTCAACAAGCTACCTAGACTTGTTTAGTACTCGATCTAGGGACAGTCAACAAGCTACCTAGACTTGTTTAGTACTCGATCTAGGGACA